>QLPI01001854.1:0-26696 GCA_003314275.1 Chroogomphus rutilus | reverse complement strand
AGGAGATTGCTGAGATGAAGAATATCCCTTATGCATCCGCTGTTGGCTCCATGATGTATCTGCCAGTTGCAACTCGTCCTGACATTTCCTATGCTGTTGGAGTCTTGTGCCAGTTCAATCAGAACCCTGGCATAGCACACTGGAAAGCAGTCAAACACCTCTTTCGATATCATGGATTATCAGCTTGTCTATGCACCCTCACCATCAGGTGAACTCTTTGAAAGCTATACCGATGCTGACCATGCTGGGAACCCAGACAATGGCAAGTCTACCAGTGGGTATCTCCTCAAAATGGGCACAGGTGCCATCAGCTGGTCCAGCAAACTCCAAACCATAGTAGCCCTCTCCACCACTGAGGCAGAATTTGTTGCTGCTGTTCATGCTGGAAAGGAAGTGGTCTGGTTTAGACAGTTCCTTGGTGAACTTGGGTATACATTTGATTCACCCTCTACCCTTCGCATTGACAACCAATCTGCAATCTCTGTTGCCAAAAACCCTGAACACCATGGTCAGATGAAACACCTTGATTTGCGGTTCTTCTGGCTTCGTGATGAAGTTGCAGCTGGCACGCTCAGTCCTCTCTTCATTCCCACCACTGACATGGCTGCTGATCTACTCACCAAGCCATTGGAGCGAGTTAAAGTGGAGAGGTGTAGGAAACTGATGGGGATTGAAAAGCGTATGTGAGTATTGCAGTGGTAACTCATCAGGGGGAGGTGTTGGGTCATGATTTTATTCCCCTGCATTTATGTTTTGCACTTGCATCTTTGGTTCTCTTTGCGCTTTTCTCTTTTGCATGTGTGTTCTCTGGCGCTTAAAATAAGCGCCCATAACGACGCACCATTGCACACCTTTGGGCCTTGTCTTTAGCATCCATATTGACAAGCCCCAAAGGCACTTGTTGCTCTGTGTGTCAGTTATCAGTCTTATTAGACCTTCCCTGCCATCATGGCTGGCTCCCTGGATGGGGACCGGCAACCTGGCTCAAACCTTCGATAGGGTCAAGGGCCGGTTGCAAGGTATTTGCAGGTGAAACACAACCTGCGCATGCCTCCCTCCTCAGTGGTTGACTACACTGAGGAGGTGAGTTGTATAGTATAATTTACAGAGGCTCCTGACTAATTTTCTTTATTTTCATTGTAAGATAAAATATTTAGGTATATTTTCTGAATATACAACAGTGGTTGACTACACTGAGGAGATAAAATATTTAGACTGCCTAATAAATCTTCAATCCTACTGCATATTTGCTCATAATCTCATCACGGAGAGCACAGGTGAACATGCAAGGAGGAAAATATGGCAGTGCTCTGCAGGTGGCATCAACAGAAAATCATGAACATTGTTCGTTTGCTTGTCGAGAAGGGTGCCAACATAAACAAACAGGATGGTTTGTCATTGACCCTGGTGGCATCATTAGAGAATGAGGAGATGGTTCGGTCACCATTGGATCTGTCTGCGGATGTCAACATGCATGGAGAAGGAGAATATGGCAGTACTGTTATAGCCCATGCTTTCAACAACCCACACTAACCCCCACAACCACCCGCCTCTGTTCCGAGACCTTTCCAACCGAAAGGACGAAGGATTGTTTTCCGTAGTTCCCATTCCCAACAAGTCTGACCGAGAAACCACGTTCCCGCTCCCGTTCCCGTCATGACCAAGACACCATCCCCGAGTCCGTTTCTGACCGAGGACTCAATACTTTGATAACCAATGTGCAGGACCATCGTGTACCTCACTCCCTTGTTTTCTCTTTTATATTGACCCCTTGTACTCCCTTTCTCCTTGTTTTATGACCAGCAAAGATAGTACAAGGATAGTCGCATGTATATAGTCTTCCAGTCGACTGGACTGTTGCTAGTACGAATATCAACTTAGTCTACCACCTAGTTTCCAATTCATTTCCGGTAAACTCCCATCTCCTTTCCGAAATTAGGGACAGACGATTGAGGAGGGCGCAACACATAAGTTGAAGCCAAGTCCCTTCGACCTCGAACACTTCAGTAACCGGATTGAACCAATCCATGACCGACCCTAAGCTCCCAGCGCTTCCGTCTCCGTCCGTAGTCCGTCCGACTTCCGTCTTTGGTCCTCGGCCCCATTACGGACCGCCACACTAACCCGGATAGCCCTTTTGGAAGTACTAGCTAAGCGCCTGACATGCGGACTTAACAACTATACTGGGCATCATCAACATGCAAAATATATATAGTTTGACTACTCCTCGATTGTGGAGGGGATGTAAAAATGCAAGGAGGAAGGTTCAACGGTGCAATTCAGGCAGCATCTGCAGCAAGTAATGACAACATGGGGGCAGGTGTAAATATAAGGTAGAAGACAAACGGTTTCTGCTATAGTCACGTGACTCAAGCGTGACATCCACCATTTTGCACAAGGATCTGGCAACATCGACAAAAAAATTATGAGCTGAGTCAAGTGATGTCAAGGGCAGAGGAGCAATGAGCAGAGGGAGAGAGAGCCATACAAAAAGACAATGATCATCTCAATAGAGTAAAACAGATCATATGGTCCGACTTATAACAAGTGGGGGTATATTTGATAGCAGAGAGAAAAGGGTAGAGGGAGAAATTGCAGGCAGCGATTGTGCAGCAGATGAATTTGTGGAAGTTCGAATCTAATCACAGCCGAGATTAAGTGGCGTCGATAGTAGACAACAGGTGAGAGCGAGCAGAAGGAAACCAAGGAATGTCAGACACAGAACCTGTACTCTGTAGTGTATTTCCAATAAATATGGCAGAGTCATGGTCGAGCTTACATGAAGAAAGACTCGGAAGAGCAATGGTATAAACAGCAGAGCCAAGATCGAGGGCTTTGATAGCAGACAAATGGTGGAGGTGATGCGGTTCACTTCTGCAGCATGCATAACCATGGCCAAGATCAATGGGCTTGACGACAGAGGATTCGGCGGATGAAGCAGGCGGAGGGACAGGGGAGGCAGGAAAGGATTGGATCGGCGAGCCATCATATAACAGCAAACCTAATATCGTGGGGTGTCAATAGCAGGCAAATTGACAAGACAGAAATACGACAAACACCCTGACCCCTGCAGCACACAGTGATAGAATCAGAGAGATGTACCTAAGTCATGGTAGCAACAGTGTTGCTACAGTCTGCTAAAGTCTTTAGGTGCGACAGCAGAGCACTAAGGGGATGGAGGAGCAGCCTGATGGACTGCGCATTCAAGCAGAAAGTCCTATAGAAATCACAGCAGGTGCAGTGAAGGAGAGAGCAAGATCAAAAGACATTTACAGGAAACAAAGGACAGAGGGAGAGCAACAGAACCAATAAGAGATATCAACAGTGACCTTTGCTGAGTAAAACAAAATTGGTGTCCGGGTCCATAAGTGGCATCACCGTGGCCAAAGTCCAAGAAAGGAGAGAAACGGGTACAAAAAACCAGCCAAGATCGAGATTTTCGTAAATCAGAGAGCAGAGAGCACTAGGAACGTTGACTAGTATGGCCGAGATCAAGTCTCTTTGATAGCAAACGATCGAGAAGGAGAAGATGAGAAGACAGTAAAACAAGAAACCTTCGATGTTCACCCCAGCAACCTAGAAGGACATAGCTTTATGATAGTTGAGGCAGGACCAGCTTGGAAGAAAGATCAAAGTGCAGCAGCAACAGAGCAGATGGTGGACCCATGGATAAAAAGCAGATAAAGAAGATCGTGTCTCACCCTTGCATCTCTGGCTCACGTACCTTACAAGCAGACGAAATGTGGTAGCCATACTTCGCACGGCACTGCAGTAGCTGTCAGCAATCACTTGAATAAGTGGTAAAGAGTTCAAAAATTACGTGAGAACGAGGCATTCCCAGTGCGGTCTTGCTGACCCCTGATGAAATGCACAAGTTTGTCAGCGTTGTCTGGAAATAGCACAAAAATTGTCGGAGAAGAATGCTAAATGTCAAGACTGCGCAGCTCAGTGCGAGGAAAAAAAGTAACAGGTGCAGTGAGATAATCGAAGCCCATCGTGCACGTCGGTCAAAGTCACTGAAGAGAAAATCAAATTAAAGGGGGTCCAACAGGGAAGAAGCGACCATAAAGGAGTAGAATAGCAAGCAAAGGAATGCTCGAGAAGAAATACCAAGAGAAGCTGATTTAAAGCAGGGGTGGGGGGGTGGGGGGGGGGGGGGGGATTGACAAAACCAAGGGATTAACTTATGGCGATGGATGGTGGTGGTTCAGAGTGAAAAGTGGCCAGAGGAAAAAAAGAGAAGGCAAGAAAGTGGTACCACAGAGAACTGGGTGAGAGATGGTGCAGGATAGGACATATGTCAGAGTTAGTACCTATGTATGTGGTCCATAAGTGTGACAGAAGCAAACGGGCAGAAACAGCAGTATAGGTATGACAGCAGAGAATTAGGGAGATGGATGAGGTTGTTTATGGAAAGAACTTACAAGCAGAAAGACTTGTAAGAGTCACAGCAGACAAACTGCAGGCGAGAGAAAATCAACAGGCATTGACAGGAAACAAAGGACAGACGGAGCAAAAGAACCTATATGAGAAACCAACGGCGACCTTTTCCGTGTAAAATAAAATTAATGTTTGGGTTTCTGGGTTCCATAAGTGGGCACCAACATGGCCAAGGTCCAAGAAAGGAGAAGATCGGGTACACAGCAGGTAATATCGAGAGGTTTCCATACAGGGAGAGAGCAGAGAGCACTAGGAACGCTGACGAGCATGGCCAAGATCAAGTTGTTTTGATAGCAGACAGCAGAAACGGAGAAGGTGAGAAGAAGTGACACAAGAAGCCTTGCGATGCTCACCTCCAGATAAAGAAAGAAGATCATGTTACAGAGTCGCATCGCTCGCCCCCGTACCTTACAAGCACACGAAATGTGGTAGTCATACTTAGCAGAGCGCTGCAGTAGCTGTCAGCGGTCACTTGAATAAGTGATAAAGAGTTTAAAACTTACATGAGAACAAGGCACGACATTCCCAGTGCGGTATTACTAGCAGAATAGAACGTCAGATAGTAGCAGAACGCTGAGTGCCAAATCTGCGCAGTTCAGTGGGTACGGAGAAAGAAGTAGTACTCGCAGAGAGATAACGGGAGCTCACCACGGACGTCGGAGAGAGCCACTGAAGAGCGAAAAAAAAACCATTAAATGGGGACAACATCGAAGAAGCGACCATAAACGAGTAGAATGGCAGGCAGAGGAATGGTTGACGAAATACCAAAAGAAGCAGATTTGAAGTAGGTGGCGTGTTTGAACAAACGGAGAGATTGGTGTGGCGATCGATTGTCGTGGTCGACAATGAAAAGTGGCGAGAGAAACAATAAAGTAACGCCAGTAGCACCGCAGAAAACTGGGTGGGAGATGATGGCAAACCGCAAGAGGAGCGAAGCGAGGGCCTGAATGGAGGGTACTTATCACACTTATCATCTCTGCCACATACACCCCAGGGCGGTGCCTCATGTCCGCGGACCAAACTTTGCGACCACAATCGTCCCCCGGTTCTCATCGGACATCAGCTTCTTTGTCAAGTCAAATATCACATTTTTGGCCTCGCCTACTACTCAAAACATTATTCAGATGCGTATCACATCAACTTTAAATTCACTTCTCCACAAGAGTACCATTGAAGTTCGGCTAATCTCAATGAACTACATCACCGTCCCTGGGCTCTCCTCTTTTAGTCATTCTAAATTTATATGCTTCACCTTGGGCTGAATGTGCCTCATTTATTCCACTATCAACAAGTAATCATATCTGTGTGTCATACAATCTGGGAACAGGGCCCGACTTTGGGATGTACTCCCGCCTAACACAAACCGCCAGGTTCTGTCGCCCACTGACCTGCAGGTTTCCTTCTTCCACACCACTTTATCGCAAGATGCCAAAGGTTCAGCAGCGACACTCCAATTAAATAAATGCAAACCAAATTCCAATGATGTGAGCGCCCCTGCCCCTCCCTGCATAGCACCAAGCACTCATGGTCATCTACAAGGCGACTACCTGGGAGGGGCCTATAGCGGTACTCCCTTATCCCATCTCTGTCATAAAGCTACGGGTGTGCCCTACCTCTCTGTGGATTTGAATAGGGTATCTCCTCGTGGTGCTGACCAAAGAATTATAGAGCTTCCGTCCTTGTCACCTTCGATGTCCTTCGCTTGGCCATTAAATCCTTCGGGCCCAGCTAGTGGCTCTAGGTTATGGGGTGAGCAAAGATCGGCAAGCGGCTCTAGTCTTCAAGCACATCAGGCTATTATTATTGTTATTGCTCAGGTCCATCTGTTTACGGCGACCAAAATGCCATTTCGTTTTCTGGACAAGTACCAACATGTTTTTCTCCCTCCACTGGGCCATCAATTGCTTCAGGCCCAGCCAGTCACTCTGGGTCATTGGGTAAGTCAGGATGGGCCAGTGGCTCTATGTCTTAAGGAGAATTAGGCTATCATAATTATTTTCCCTCAGGTCCATATATGTACAGCATCCAAAATCCCATCCCGTTTTGTGAACAAGTGCCGACGTGTTTCCCTACCTCCACTGGCCGTCTAATGCTTCAGCTCTAGCTAGTGGCTCTGGGTCATTGTGTACGTCAGGGTCGGCCAATGGCTCTAGGTCTTCGGGTGCATCAGGCTCATAATAATTATATTTATTTAGACCCGTACATGTACAACACCCAAAATGTGGCACCCGGTTCCCTGGCATCCGGCTAAAGACGATTAGACTTCTTTGAACCTCCAAACCTGGCAATCCGTGGGACTCAGAGGAAAGATGTCTGTGTTTGCATCTATTTTTTCTCTTGCAGAACCTTATATTTTCTCAATTGTTCAGAGATCCTGCCTGTCCAGAGCATGTCCACGGTTCGCCTTCCAAACTTAAAGGCTCTCTCTCTCTCTCGACCTTGAGATGTTCAGAATCAATGCACATCCCAGTGGTGAGGTACATGTTTCATCCGGCTGTCAATTGTAACACATCAGACACAAGTTCTTACTAGTTTTATAACATGTGGATTGCGCAGAATACGAATACGACTGCTCTTTCTCCAACTTTCTGAGACAGGTGCTGGGGAGCGCTCTGCGCGTGTATCATTTCCACACCTTCGATCGCGAGCACCGTCGCCCACCTCTATCCTTAAACGCCGACGCGATGGACGTGGACGAAGAACGGTCCCCTTCTCCCTCTTCTCCGACGTCCTCTTAGTCTTCTTCGTGCGCTGTTGAGACGGAAAGCGGGAAGATGGAGATTAAATTCATCTGCATTTGGAAATAGATACTTCCAACACATGCCGACCCAATTTAATATCGGGATTCTTTAATCGCTCGGGCGACTCTGATCGCCTAAAAGCCGCCAACACATTCCGCCTCGGTCCGGTCAGACTTGATTCGATATCGTTAATCTTGCTCAACAGGTAGCGCGACCCTGTTCGCCAAGCGATATATATACTTCACGTGTGGCGGTTCGGTTCAAGTCTTCCTAACACGGTCCGGTTCACTTCATATGATATCTTGGCACAACCCTGTTTGCCAAAATGAATATCGGATCCATTCTCTGAGTGCGAACCCGGATAATATAATCTACTACCCGAGATGCTGGAAACCAGGACCAGTCATAAACAGTCAAATGCCGAACTTCGTTGCTCAGAGAAAACAAACTCCTTGATCTAAAGTGCTTACATAACTTTAAAAGATAATCACTCGTTGCCAATGCGCTGTGTGACATTGTATTTAGAGATCTTTGGCAAATGAAACATAGTGTTACCTTTGAGAAAATATCAATTTCACTGTATACTTCATTGTCGAATGCTACTTGCATGACATAGCATGACTGTATTCAATCAATCACTGTCTTTGAGACCTTCATCCTCGGTTTTGCTGCATCTCGCCAATGACATCGCAATAAATACATGCCAGGACATCCATGCCACCAACCAGCCATTTGTGCACAAATGCGGTGATGGGGTGAAATTGATTTGTATAGCTATTTAGGCTGAACATCAAGATGACTGTGTCTAGGAGGAAGGACGGCATCAACCTGGTGAGATAGGCGAGGGGAGTGGGTTTGGGGGGCGGACAGAGAGCTGAGAGTAATAGATAACCGGTGGCCAATAGTAGTACAATGGATTGAACCATTCAAGTTATGATCGCTAAGCACTGTAGGCAAAAAACTTGTGAGGCTATGATCGAAAACACCAAAACAACAAGATTCAACCCTCTGAAAATTTTCAATTTGCGAGGATGTTTTCAAATCATCGGGATTTTCTTCTAACTGTTCCCGTTGAGTTCCGACACTTCTGGTGTACCTGGATTAATACCAGTGAATCCAATTTGAATCCTCTTTCCGAGAAGATAGAAAAGTCTATGTTCACGTTGCCATGGCATCACGTGACCATTACAGTAGTCAGCAATGTTCGTACGTTATACCTCATGGCTTACTCTTGGAAAATCAATCTCTTACCTTTTTAGAATCCAATGGCTGATCGAGAAATTCTTCAAAATTATATCTATGACACTGGATGCACCCATGTGATTATTATTAATTTCCTCATCATTAGCTCATCCTACTTCCAAGACTAATCTGAATATCAAACACGTCAGGCTGGATATCCTTTAGTGTGGTTTGTTCACAGTTGACTGAGATACAACTTTTGTATTGCTCGTGGATGTGCCTTAAAGCAGAGGCCCCAATTCCATGATCCCTTCTATAAATGAAGATATTAATGGTGTTGGGTCATGATTTTATTCCCCTGCATTTGTGTTTTGCACTTGCATCTTTGTTTCTCTTTTGCACTTTTCACTTTTGCATTTGCATTCTCTGGCACTTAAAATAAGCACCCATAATGATGTACCATTGCACACCTTTGGGTCTTGTCTTTAGCATCCATATTGACAAGCCCCAAAGACCATTGTTGCTCTCTGTGTGTGACAGTTAAGAGTCTCTAGACCTTCCCTGCCAACAAATGGGATTATGTATTCACCTGAACAGCAATTCCCATGTGCCACAGCTGGAGTTCTGTTCAGTGTAACATGTGGCACGTATTTTCGTTCAAGTTGCCTCAGAGTTACTTTTAATTTCCACTAACAGAGTTTGAGGATTCCCTGATCAATTACAGAGTTTCCAAATATATGACATTCATCCTGTATAAGCAGCCTCCATTAACCCAACTAGGGTCATATCTGTATTAGTCGGTAAAATTTTGTGGTGCATACATTTCTTTCTGCTATCTGCTGTCGGTTATGACAGGTTGAACATTGTAGTCTGCCTCATGTCCAGAAAAAAAAAGAAAAAAAAAAAGAATGACTTGAATTGGATTACACAGTCCAGGTTTGTAAGGTGGGTATCGAAGACTTGTTTCTGATTTCTGTATATAATCAATTATCTGATCCATGAAACATTTCATTTATGTTTATATGCAATCAAGGATTCATCAAATCAAGCACTTCTCTATCCACATTATATGTAAGCATTATTCTTCATTTTACTTTAAAATTGCCTCATTCCAGGTCATTCTTATTCTTCTCATCCTAAGGCACAATCAGTGCTGAACCCTACATCGTACACAATCACCAATATCAAACCTGTCAGGCTGGGAGCAGGTAGATTTGATCTGGTAAATTAGAATATGCATCAATTATGGCTGATAAAGCCGATTAGGAAGTGCTACCAAATATCGGACCTAATTGGGCTCAGATTGGGGCAGGAGTTGATCCATTGGGATATCTTACGCCCACCATGGCATCTTAGTCCTACTAAGTATATTAACTATCCTGTACTCTCTATCGCGCTGATCAGGGTTTAGAGAGATTACATTAGACACACATTATTTGTTGTTTAATGCGGATAATTCCTCATGCTGACGGATCGATGGAGTTTGGATTAATCAAGGTTATGCCGCATGCTGGAGCAAGATAGAGAGGGATCAGTTTAGGTTAGGCTTCATTGGCCTCTGATTAGCTTGGAATGCCATACCAGCACGATATTGTTTCTCCATTATTTTTGATCACTCTCATTAGGGTTTCTCGGGATGCTAAAAATCCCAAAAGATGTCTGATATTATCAATGCACAAATTGGCCATTGTCGGTTGATGGCGGGAATTTTTTCATCCTTAGTTGTGTGATAAGCACCTCCTGCTTTATCAGATTGAGCTGTGAGGCCAATGAAATTTACCGGCACACAGGAACAGAGATCAGTGACAAGCTCTCAGATGGTTCATTAAAATAGACTGGATCTCCCTCGAAGTGGGCCAGGATATTAAATCAAGGTATCAGGATTGGGTTAGAATAGGAGTTGATCCGAACTGCCACAGGTAAAGCATATATTACCAGAATCGCATCATTGATTGAGTGAGATTGCCGGTATCACATTAAGTGTCCTGGATTGGGTCAGGAGGTGGGGGACTACTAAAAATAGTATGTGGCGCTGCTCAGGGTCATGCCAAGATGACCAATATTAACTCAAGGTACTTGAGCAATAGGATTTGATCCGATGTGCCACATGTGCAGCATATGGGAATCACGTGATGACCATATCAGGTGAATTTCACATGCTGGAATGATTGCTGCCATCTGCCGTATGACACATTCTGATGCTGTGATCTTCAAATTGGTTTTCAATGACATATAAACATTCCCAGGCCAGTGGAATGTGCTCTGGGGATTGATTGCCACCTCCCGCAAATAGGGAATAGCACAGGTTAGGGTAACCCGCATGGGTCACCGGGTCAGGTGCCCTTGGGTTTGGGTGTGGGTCAAGCCGAGAGCACCCGTGACCTGGCCCAACCCACCACCTCAACTATGTACGCATGTATGACACGCTTGCACCGCACGTGCACACATACAACACGACCGCGCCATATGCACAGGCATATGACACAAACATGCGGTATGCGCATGCGCCGACACCAACGCTGCTGCACGTGCATGCACCGACATGAACGTGCCGTATGTGCATGTGCCGACACCAACATGCCATATGCACACGCACTGACACCAACGTGCCTTATGCTCACGCGTATGACACGCACGTGTGTGGCACGTTCGTGTCGTACGTCGCATGTGCGTATGGCATGTTCATGTCGTACGGCACATTTGTGTCGTATGTTGTGTGCACGTATGGCGTGTTCGTGTTGTACGTCACATGCACGTATGGCGCGTTCGTGTTGTATGTCGCATGCGTGTACAGCGTGTTTGTGTTGTACATTGTGTGCACCTATGGCACATGCGGGTGCGCCTATGGCACATGCGGGTGCGGTGTGCATCCGACACCTGTCGACCTGTGGGAAAAAACCCATGGGTTGACGGGTTCGGGTTTCCCATGGGTCGGGTGTGGGTCACCCACATTTGACCCATGGGTGACCCATGCTGTTCCCTACCCGCAAAGAGTCTGTGATTTTTGTTATTGAGTGGGTGCCTTGACCTGGATCAGGTAAGATCTACTCAGCACCAGAAGCTGCAATCAATCGCTAGAGCATGTTGTTATGCCGTTCTGAGAATGTGAACACGTCATCAGGGGCAATTCAACACAGCATCAGATTGTGTAATATCTGTTAGATGTCAGCATTCAAGGCATGTTGATATCGTAATCACGGTTATCAGTGTTGATTGAATAAGGACGTCTGAAGGTGGCAATCACGCTGGTATGCTTGGCACATTAAATCGGCACAATATTATGATCATGCTATCACATCAGAGATTGGTGATCAAGCTTCTGCAATCAATATGTTGGGTCTTGGCACCCAGACGGTTCACGAATCACTATGGGACGCGATGTTATGTACCATTCAACCTTGATCATACAGATCACGTTGTGTCATTGGCAGAGCAAGATCATGGAAATTGGTTTCAGGTGACCTGATCAGCCTGAGTAGAGCTTGTTGGAACCAGGGAGCATGCGTATTATTTATCCTGTGTATTGAGCCGCCCATGCAGCGGCCACAAGTCATGAACACGTTACAATCACACACATCAGCACATGTGACAAACGGGTTAGTCACCTATCACACGTCATTGATGGGAACCACACGTGCCTCTAGGAGGGGTGTGCACATGCATACACAGTGTTGAGTAGACGCTACACTTACTATATAACTAGAGTGTTTAGAGTAGCATAAACTTTACTCCCAATAAATTACAATAAACTTTTACAACAAGTTGAAAACAGAAAGCCATTTATCTAAAGCTAGAACATAGACTAAACGCTAAGACCTCTATTCTCCCCTCATATCTATTTGCCTACCTGAAAGTCTAACATATTAAATTATCTAATATATTCACCAAGAGATTAAAAGTCTCATCTGTCTCAAAGGGCTTTAGCCCAAGTTAGCATTACAGATTAGATTGCTTGGTTGCAGACCAAGGGTATATCATTACAGAACTTCACAGATAACTAGCCTCATATTCCCATTCAACCTCACACTCCACAAGGCATATTACTGCCGACCTAACTATGTCTAACTACTCCACAAACATCTCTGGAACCCACACAACCGAAGCCAAGCGGTACACCTGGTTAATCAATTCAGCGAGCCACAGTCATACATGCAAAGATCTGGAATTATTCACCTCTATTGACAGGGATCATATATCAGGCACAGTGAAGATCATTATCATATCAGACAAACTCACCGGAATACCAGATACAAAGATCACCCTCCAGAATATTGAGTACACGCCAAATCAGAAATGGAATACCTTGTCAGTGCCATGCATGTTGAGCGGGAATGCAACAATAGCATACACAAATGATGGCATCACACTCTCAAAGAATGGGTCAGCTTTCGCACAGAGTTCAATGGAAGGACAAGCTTACTTGTTTATAACAATATTGGCACACCCACATGAAAGACACTATCCACATACCATTATCCCACCGCCAGAACAATATTATGCAGCCGTATCAACGAGCCCAGTTGTAACAGAGCCAAAGAGCTTACAGAAGCAGGAGAGAGTGGACAGAATAGAGGAGGAGTGGGAAGAACACGAGCGGAAATGAGTGGAGGAGCAAGAAGAGCAGGAGCAATGAGAGGCAGAGCAGGAGCGGCAGATAGAGAACAGATGGAATACCAGCAGAAGAAGGGAAGCAACAAACGAGACAGTCAGCACACAAACGACACCAGTTAACAAAGGGGAGACTTATCGCACAATTGGCGATGGCACCTCACCAGGGCCCGGATACAAAGGCAGCTTGCCAGCTTTGACGACAGATGATGTTGTGGACCAGGAACCAAAGATACTGGAAGTTGAAATGGAACAGCAAGAGAGAGAGGAAAGGGAGGAGAGATTGAGAGAAGAGGACAAAGAGATCGAAGGAGATTTTATGTATTGAGAATGGATATTTTTATAATAAATGTATTGCTACTGTAACTGTTGCATGAATTCTTTGTAGTTCTCATTTCTTTTTTATCATTCTAAAATTACCACCATGTAGTACATTTCTTTATCTCCATGTTTCTCGGAGATGGACTAGGGAGAGGGAGATACAAAGTACCAACATAGGGGGAGATTGATTATAGGGGAGACACATATGTGTACGCTGGTACTGTGGGGTGCTAACCTGCATTTCACCCCTGAGAGGCCAACCTCAATATATTGTATTTTTGTATCGATTTTTATGTCATTCAGTGTGCTTTTGCATTCTGAAATTTTTGATTATTATTTTGTATTTTTACCCTCAGTATTGAGGGAGTTACTCTTTATTTTTGTTTGTACTTACACGTATCTACACACGCACTGCACGACGCGCATGGCCGGCTCCCTGGGAAGGGACCGGCAACCTGGCTCAAACCTTCGATAGGGTCAAGAGCCGGTTGTAGAGTATATGCGGGTGAAGCATCGCCCACGCATGCTTCCCTCCTCAGTGATTGACCACACTGAGGAGGTGAGTTATATAGTATTATTTACAGAGCCTCACGGCTAATTCTCTTCTTTCTCCTTTGTAAGATTAAATATTTAGGTACAATTTTCAGATAAATAATAGTGATTGACCACACTGAGGAGATTAAATATTTAGGATTGTCAAACAACTTCTCTAAACTACTGTACAAGTTGCTATAATCCCTATAGGTACAGGCCCACAAATAATTTCCGACACCTCCATACAACAACACCTATTCAATCCGGATCCAACTCACAACCCATGACCGGTTGATATCAAATGGAGGTATATCATATCATTACTAATCAAGAGCCGGACATATGGGATTCAGGGATACATACAATGGCGGGCATAACAGAGAGTCCAGATCCTATGACAGGACGGAATTTTACTCAAAAATCAAATAAAAATGGTCACCAGTCCTTATCACCAATATGCATCCCTCATAGTTAGGGGGATTCTCTACATAGGAGTTACTGACTGAGTTCACTGGGAAAGTTGTATATAAATACCAGTACATTGTATAATGAGAAGAGTAGTACCAACAAAATATTCCCTACATACTTGTTAGCCAATCTTGTGACCTCCTCTTCTTTAACTCAAGTCACAGCCACCAGCTGAGATAATACATCTCAAGCCTGGTTGTTGTCTGACTTAGACATGGACAAAATAAACACTCCATCCGTCGTTTTCTCACAGGTCCCATAGGATTTATTCACAAGCTTTCAAGATTCTTGTTATTCACAAAGAAAATACTTAAAAACTTATCAAATATTTTCTTCATATTATGGACGTGATGGAGAGGAGCGTCAGTGAAGGGGTGGGATGAGGCGAAGAAAATCACTTACACATCACCAAATGAGCCAAGCGCAACCACGACCCAAACGGTGATCGTGCAAGTGACAAGAACAATGCCAGCAATAAACAAGGAGCCACCGACAGCCGCACTGACACAAATGAGTCGAAACACATCACGTAGGATCGATAATGAAGAACCGCCATGAGTCACCAGCACAGACGCATTATCAAGTGATGCAGAGGAACACGCAGTGCATGGGGGGCTGCCAATCACTGCATCGGCACGAACAAGACATGGAGCGATGAGGAACGAGATGTCGCCCATCGAAAAAGTTGTTATAGAAGAGATGGAAGGGAGAGTCAGCAATGCCTTGAAAGAAGGGAGGAATACCACTCACTGGCGACCAAACAAACCTACGAACAAAGTCACAGCAGGCCCACCTGCAAGGCCGATTGATACCGTGATTATTGGAGTCGCCACATCGCCGGAAACGACCCATCAGACAGCAGTAGGCAGCATGAGAATTTCGAGACCTATGCGAACCACACACATGACACAAACTGCAAACGCTGCCACATCACTGGCAATGGCCCATGAGGCGACAGCAGACAGCACGTGAGCCAAGAGAGCGGAGCGCAAACAAAGCCATGTAACATCAAACCACGAGAGTTTGCAAGTAGTGCGCCTAGAATTGAGAAGAACGAGGCACAAGACATCGCATGCCGTCGAACGCGAACCATCGCGTGCTACAAGGAATGGGTCACCATCACCACAGACATATCACGATATGTTGCGTGCAGCGGATGGGGACCCATTGAGGCCACTGATCATCACATCGGTGCAGATGGGGAATGAATTGACAAGGGGTGAGGGATCACACACAGAGGGAGGTTTCACAGAGGAAGCGGAAGGCAGAACCAGGCAGGAATTGCCACATATCAAACACTCAGAACCACCACACGTGATCGAAGGGGGTGCCACACCACCACAAGGGTACCGCAATACGTCACGTGCAGTGGATGGCAAGCCGTTGAGGCCGCCAGATGTATATCCCACGTCAATAGAGAACACCACCACATGTACCAGAACGTCAACCATAGCACCAACACAAACCATAGGTGATGTGGTGCACATCAAAGACGAGAGGCCGCATACTGCAATGAAACAACCAGACGGGAGCGTACAAATCGACGCTGTCAGGAGTCGGATACTGATGGACTTTGGTACTGCCGAGGGGTGTTGTCGAAAGGTCGGGCAGACTATGGCCAAGTCTGGCAGGCCAAGAGTAGTGGTGTTGGCTTCAACGTGCTCGTGCGTTGCACCCTACTTGCCGTGCATGCCACTGTATTTGCAACAGACAGATACTCAGGGGGATGCTGAAGATGCCGGCCCGAGTCGAGGACTTAACAGAAGAGAAGAAGGTAGAAGGGCCTAAGCCTAGTCGATACCCAGAATGAGGAAGCATGTACATCCATGTCCTACTTATATAGGTTAAGAAGCGACATGTGGAATAAGGAATGTGGGACAACAAGATATGCAAAGCATTTGGTCATTGTCCACAACGAACAAAATTAGAACAAGGAATGCAATGCAGGGATAGAACAATAAAAGACAGGATAATAGGATTGTGATTCGAGATGGGACAATAGGGAGTGGCTGAGTATAAAACAATGACTGTAACTGTGGATAATACAAGGGGTAGGAAGTACCGAGGTGGGGCAGATTCGAGAAACGTGCGGATGGTATGACGGATGTGCTGAACCGAGAACATGGTATCAAGTGACGTGCGTGCGGCGTGGACACTTGTACGTGGATGTAGGATGGTTGCTCGGTCGGCACTGGCGAATATCCGGGACCTCGGTACGTGGACTTGACAGACACGGTGCATGACGAACGTCAAGAGGACTGGACGCGGTGCACAACCAGATCGAGACCAAGAATGTCAAAACATTGGATTTGTCATATGGCCAGCACAGCTACAGCAATAGCTTTAGTCCAGTATCACCACCGCCATCGAACGAGACGATGGCAGATGATACAGAACATCTGAATGTGCATCACATGATACAGTCACACACACAGGGATGCGACGCTGCCATTGTTTCATGTGTCACCCACATTGGCAGATACCACCGCCATCCCACATCCATTCACTGCGCACATACACGCTCACATGCACCACCGACGTGTGCCACATACTCTACCCCACATCATCACGCCGTAGACACAGGGCTTTCAAGGGGTGTACACACAGTTTCAAGGGGTGTACATTATTCCATTTTCACTCCACATCATTTCTATTTTATCATCAAGCACACTGGTTCCATTATAGGCAAACATGTCTTGACACACATGTTTGAAGGGGTGTGTTGGAACCAGGTAGGCATGCATATTATTTATCCTGTGTATTGAGCTGCCCGTGCAGTGGCTATAAGTCATGAACACGTTACAATCACATGCATCAGCACATGTGACAAACACATCAGTCACCTATCATGTGTCATTGATGGGAACCACACGCGCCTCTAGGAGGGGCGTGCGCAGGCATACGCAGCGTTGAGTAGACGCTACACTTACTATATAACTAGAGTGTTTAGAGTAGCATAAACTTTACTCCCAATAAATTCCAATACACTTTTACAAGAAGTTGAAAACAGAAAGCCTTTTATCTAAAGCTAGAACATAGACTAAACACTAAGACCTCTATTCTCCTCTCATATCTATTTGCCTACCCTAAAGTCTAAGATATGAAATTATCCAGTATATTCATCAAGATTGATGATGCGGCCAAAAATATTTCTCACTTACTGGTTGAGAAAGGACCGGACATAACCATGCAGTGAGGACAGGTTGGCTCTTCCCTTTACTTGGAATCACTATCAGGGGACGAGGGCATGGTTAGGTTCCTTCTAGATCTAGGAGCGAATGTCAACATTTAGGGGGGATACTATGGTAGTCCATTCCAGGCAGCATCAGTATCAGCTCATGAGGCAATTATTCAATTGTTACTCAACAGTGCCAGTCAATTAGTCAATCATTCGGTGATCTTGTATCATCGATGGGGCACCAATATTATCATACATTAGGGAAAATGACAGTGGATTTAAAAAAACATGTGGCTACCATAGTATCTTCAGTATGGGTTACTGGATGTAACATGGTCAACCTCACCAGTCAATTCTGCTCTGATCAATATTAAGACCAGATGGGCACCATCCAATGTATAATCAATCTACCATGTGGCCTTATATTGGACCTCCAGATCAGCTCATGCCCTCTGATTAGGTTTGGTCTCGGTGATTATACCCAATTGGTGTCGCAACCCTGATTGTCATGAGAAGCAATAAGCAATATGTGGCATCCATCTTGCGTCGGCGGGGGTATAATAGAACAAATCTGCCAGAGCACATGCTCAACTTCAATTAGGTCATGTGCCATTTTGCCGTCAGCATCTTATGCACATGTCATGGTAGGCAACCTACACAGTACAAATTCTGACATTGAACTCGTTGATCCAGCCCCCAACATTTTCTCACAGCTGTTGGAGGGACTGACTTCTCATAACCTTAAAAGTTGATGGAACCAACACTTGCGACGTAACAGTTCTTCTTTTCTACAGAAGCACCATTACTTTATTCAAACCATGGTGTCCATGGTATATTGGTGTTTTTATTTATCATGTAAAATGAACAGGGATACACTAAAAATCTTGGTTTCCATCATCACGCACATGAGATTAGATTAGACAAGATTGGGCTCGGGTATATATGTGACGTGGAAACCATCACTTAGGTCAAATGAAAAGGCATTGATCTGAAACGTCACATGGTTGTCATATATCACTGATGATCAAGGCCACACTCCCAGTAGAGTAAGATTACCGATATCAAATTGGGCTAGACCAGTTGGAGTTGATCCAATATGCCACATGGATCTCGCCACGTTATAAATAGACACCGCCAACCTGATCCAGGCCGACCCGATTTAATATCGGGAATCTTTAATTGCTCGCGCAACCCTGATCACCTAGTTTTAAATAGAAAGTGGCAGGACATTCTGCCTTGGTCCGGCCTAACTTGATTTGAGATTGGTACCTGATCACCAGGTGATGTATATATCTTTCACGTGTGGCGGGTTGGTTGAACCCTTCCTAACACGCTCCAGTTCGCTTCATTTGATATCTTGGCACAACCCTGTTTGCCAAAATAAATTTTGGAGCAACTCTCTGAGTGCGAACCGGGCTAATATAATCTACTACCCGAGATGCTGGAAACCAGGACCAGTCATACACAGTGAAATGCCTAAGTTTGTTGCTTAGAAAGAACAAACTCCTTGATCTAAAGTGTTTGCAAAACTTTGAAAGATAATCACTGGTTGCCAATGCACTGCGTGACATTGTACTTGGAGATCTTTGGCAAATGAAATGTGGCGTTACCTTTGAGAAAATACCAATTTCACTGTATAATTCATTGTCGCATCTACTTGCATGACACAGAATGACTGTATTTAATCAATCACTGTCCTTGAGACCTTCATCCTCGGTTTTGCCGCATCTCACTAATGACAGCGCAATAAATGCATGCCAGAACATCCATGCCACAACCAGCCATTTGTGCACAGATGTGGTGATAATGTGAAATTGATTTGTATGGCTATTTAGGCTGCACATCAAGATGACGGTGCCTAGGAGGAAGAACGGTGTCAATGTGGTGAGAGAGGTCAGGGGTGTGGGGTGGGGGGCAGACAGAGAGCTGAGAGCAATAGATTACAGTAGGCCAATAGTAGTTCAATGGATTCAACTATCTTATTTAAGATTGCTAAGCACTGTAGGAAAAAACCCCGTCAGGCTATAATAGAAAACACCGAAACAACAAGATTCAATTCATCTGGAAAATTTCAATCTGCAAGGATGTTTTCAAACCATCGGTATGTTGTTCTAACTGTGCATGTTGAGTTGTGACACTTCTGGAATAGTTGGATTAATGCCAATGGATCCAATTTGTATCCTCTTTCCGAGAAGCATTAAGAGGCTATATTCATGTTGTCATGTCATCATGTGACCATAAGTCAGCAATGTTATACCTCCTGGCCTACTCTTGGCAAACCAATCTCTTCCATTCTTAGAATCCCATTGCTCATTTAGAAATGCTTCAAAATTAGATCTATGACGCTGGACATGTTAGAACCAATGGAATTTTTGAGTGGATATATATATTTTTCTGTTCACTTCAGCACTAAAACTCAAATATCTCCCCCAATTCTATTCCCCTTAAAGTGCAACTTATTACAGGCTTTACAGACAGTATAAAGAAGCTACAGAAATATTTTTGTGATTTTAGGGATGATTATGGATGAATACCACCTACATGGTCTGGTGCCTGACCCAAGGATCAAACTGCCCTTCAGGGCTGATGGAAGGGACATCATTGATGGGCAAGCAGTTTTAATAATGAATGTTTTTCCTTGTTTCTATCTCTTTCCAGGGCATGGCCCAAATCTTTCCTGTGCCCACGTACCCACGTTCCATCACACACCTGGCCGTATCAGAACGGCCTCCGATTACAGTCCGATAATTTTTCATGATTACACAGCCTTTAATTTCCTATAAATACCTAGCTGTATCTAGCTAAACAATAGACAAGTAGAGATTATTTTTTCTACATCCCCACTCTCACTAAACCTCAAGATAACATCAAAACTCCCTTCTGCCCTGAACCAAAGGTTAAGCGCCGGGCATCGTACTTTCCTATTTCGGACAAAAACCCCAGAAACTTGTTGTACCAATATCTGGATCAAGAGTTAAGTTCTCAATAACAAATAACATTTTTACATTTCACCATCTATTATTTTTACCTTGTGGGAGGACCACAATTCCATAAACCGGCGCTTTGGCGCCCAGGCCGGTTTCCTGGAATGGCGCCTAAGCGGAGGCCAAACCTGGGACTCAGCTCCCAGTAGAATTGCTATAGAGTAATATTTCCCTTAACAATAAATATCGATAAAATAACCAGAAAATCCACAAGAATATTCTCCTATTTATACAGCCGATACTTTAATATTATACCCCAGGAAAACCACACAGAATCTAATCTGCCACACCAAACTACAGGACGCACCCATGCGATTATTATTAGTTTCCTCAGCATTAACTCATCCTACTTCCAAGACTAATCCAAATGTCAAACACGTCAGGCTAAATATCCTTTAGTGTGGTTGTTCACGGTCGACTTAGATACAACTTTCAGATTGCTCGTGAATGTACCTTAAAGCATGGGCCCCAAATTCATGATTTCTTCTACAAACGAAGATGTTAATGGGCTTACACAATCACCTGGACAGCAATTCTCCTGTGGTGTGTGCCACAGCTGGAGTCCTGTTAAGTGCGGCATGTGGTGCGTATTTCCATTCAAGTTGCATCAGAGTTGCTTTTAATTTCCACTAACAGAGTTTGAGGATTCTCTGATCCATTACAGTTTCCAAAGATATGACATTCTTCCTGTATAAGCAGCCTCTATTAAGTCAAGTAGGGTCATATCTGTAGTAGTCTGTAAATTTTGTGGTTCATACATTTCTTTGTGTTATCTGTTGTCTGTTCTGATAGATTGAACAGTGTAGTCTGCCTCCTGTCCAGAAAAAAAAAATAACTTGAATTGACTTACACAATCCAGGTTTGTAAGGTGGGTATCGATGACTGTTTCTGCTTTCTGTATATAGTTAATTATCAGATCTATGAAATATTTTTATTTCTATAGGCAATCAGGGACTCATCAAATCAAGCACTTCTCTATCCGCATTATATATAAGTGTTATTCTTCACTTTACTTCAAACTTGCCTCATTCCAGGTCATTCGTATTCTTCTCATCCCAAGGCACAAACCCTACATCGTACACGATCACCAATATCAAACCTGTCAGGCTAGGAGCAGGTAGATTTGATCTGGTAAGTTACAATATGCATCGATTATGGCTTATAAAGCCAATTAGGATGGTGATACTGTGATGCCGAATATCAGACCTAATTGGGCTCAGATGAGGCAGGAGTTGATTCATTACAATATCTTGCCCCGACCATGGCATGTTAGTCCCACTAAGTATATTAATTATTGTGTACTCTCTTTTGCGATGGTTCAGCGAGATTACATTAGACACACATTGTTTGTCATTTAATGTTTATTATTCCTCACGCTGGATGGATCAATGGAGATTGGATTATTCAAGGTATTGCCACACACTGGAGCAAGATAGAGAGGGCTCCGTTTAGGTTAGGCTTGATTGGCCTCTGAGTAGCTTGGAATGCCACACCAGCACCATATTGTTTCTGGACTATTTTTGATCACTCGGATCAGGGTTTCCCAGGACGCTATAAATCCCAAAAGATGTCTGATATTATAAATGCACAAATTGGTCATTGTTGGTGAAGACGGGAAATTCTTCATCCTTTAGTTGTGTGATAAGCACCTCCTGCTTTATCAGAATGGGTTGTGAAGTCAATGAAATTTACCGGCACATGGGAACAGAGATCAATGAGTCCTGGGGTTCAGGATCTCCGATGGTTGGTCAAGATAGAACAAATCAGCTTCGAAGTGGACCGGGATATTTATCACATGGTACTCAGTGTTGCGACAAGATGACCAATATCAAATCAAGGTATCAGGATCGGATCAGAAATAGGAGTTGATCCGAACTGCACCAGTTAAAGGATATATTACCAGAATCACATCATTGATTAAGTGAGATTGCCGGTATCACATTGGGTGTCCCTGGATTGGGTCGGGAGGTGGGGACTACTAAAAATAGTATGTGGTGCCGCTCAGGGTTGTGTCAAGATGACGGATATGAACTCAAGGTACTTTAGCAATAGGATTTGATCCTATCGGCCACATGTGCAGCACATGGCAATCATGTGATCATGTGATGATGACCATATTGGGTCAATATGGCATACTGGAATGATTGCCGCCATCTGCTGTATCATGCAATCTGACACTGTGAGCTTCAAATTGCCTTTCAATGACGTGTAAACATTCCCGGGCTGGTGGAACGTGTCCCAGGGATTGATTGCGAAGAGTCTGATTTGGGTTATTGAATGGGTGCCTTGTCCCGCATCAAGTAAGATCTACTTAGTGCCAGAAGCATCACTCAATCCCTGGAGCACATTGTTACACCGGTCCGAGAATGTGAACATGTCATCAGGGGCAATTCAACATAGCGTCAGATTGTGTGATATCTGATAGACGTCAAATGGCGGCAATCAAGGCATGTTGATATCATGATCATGGTTATCATTTTTGATTGAATAAGGATGCCTGAAGGCGGCAATCACACTGGTATGCTTTGGCACGTTATATCGGCCCGATATCGTGACCATGCCATCACATCAGAGATTGCTGATTGAGCTTCTGAGATAGAAATGAATATGGTGCATCTTGGCACCCAGACGGTCCACATTGCAATCACCACGGGAAGCTATCTTGTGTCTTGTGTACCGTTCATCCTCAATCAAATGGATCAGGCTGTGTCACCGATAGAGCAAGATCATGGAAATTGGGTTCAGTTGACCTGATCAGCCTGAATAGAGCTGAATTCACTTAGATGAAGATATATCATGTGTAGATTAGTGAATCAACAACAGTGTAAATAAAAGTGATACCTCACCTCAGCGTTTGAGTGTGTAACTGAGGGGAGACCAGATCCAAGTAAGCAACTTATAACCTAAATACATGAACCAAATTAAGGTTCCATTAGAAACATTTAATTTTTGATTTGCAAAGAAAAAATTGATAAATGCCAATGGAAACAAGGATTGGGTCACATGTCAGGGCCACACTGTTTATTAATCCAACAATGGTAACTATACTACAAATCTCGATGGTGCTTTGTGTGACACTAGTCACCTTTATAACGCTGCTAGCCTGGTTAGGTCTGATGACACAGATATCGACTTGGGCAGAATTGCTGGGGTATTGAAGGGATTGAGTGTAAATAGACAGGTCGACTATTCAGGCCGTTCTCGGAACAACTAGCTGTCAAGTTTCATCACCTGATTGTCTTTGCGGATGAGTGTTTGTAGAGCCCAAATCGGGGCGATCAATAAACAATACACAATGCATACTATAGGACAAGGGATAGTATATCACTTATTTCCCACTACTAACTTGACCCAATTCGATATCGGTATTCTTACACATCCCAACCCGATCCAGGGGAACCGAAGTTGATATCTGTTGGAATGTATGGTATCCATCGTTACATCACTCTATTGTTCTACTATCCATTATTCTATCTCCCTATTGTTTCATGATTTATTGTTATATTTCTCTATTGTTCTGTTTCCACTCTACAATAGTTACACTCTACATATATAAGATGAAGGGTAGATACATGTCTCCTCAGTCGTTACAATTCACCGACTGAGGTAAGACACTCATCCACTACCATTAGATAGTTACTCACATATTCTCCATGTAGAGTCTACTTAGGTATTATATTATTATCAGTCGTTACAATTCACCGACTGAGAGTCTACTTAGATTCCTACAGGTTATGGGCTTCCCGTCCACGCTTTAAAGAAAAAATAATATTTTTTTCGTTAAATCACCTACAGCATAGAACAAACCACTTTTACCATGACTGAAATCAAGCTAACCACAAAGAATGTTGGACTCCTTACTGCTGATGGGTGGACCCTATGGTCTAGAAAATGCAAATCCGTCCTTCGTGGTTATGGCCTCTGGATATATATTGAAGGCCCTGACAGTGTGATCCCAATGGACACATCCAAAATTAACGAATGGACTCGCATCAATGACCGCATCGTCGGTGCCCTGTGTTAAGTCCGTGTGTCAGGCGCTTGGCTAGTACTTCCGAAGGGGTTTTCCGGGTTAATGCGAAGGTCCGTAACGGGGCCGAAGACCGAGATCGGGGTCGAACGGATTACGGACAGAGACGGAGGCTCCGGAAGTTTAGGATAGGTCACGGAATAGATCAATCCGGTCACTGAGGTGTTCGAAGTCGAGGGGACTTGGCTTCAACTTATGTGTTGCGCCCTCCTCGATCGTCTGTCCCTAATTTCGGAAAGGAGGCGGGAGTTTACCGGAAATGAATCGGAAACTGGGGGGGGGGAACTAATTCGATATTCGTACTAGCGAACAGTCCAGTCGACTGTGAGACTATATACATGTAACACTCTTTGTACTAACTTTAGCCGGTCATAAAACAAGGAGAAGGGTAGTACAAGGGGTTAATATAAAAAGAGAACAAGGGAGTGAGGTACGCGGTAGTCTTGCGCGTCGGTTATCAAAGTATTGAGTCCTCAGTCGGGAGCGGACTCGGGAATGGTGTCTTGGTCGGACACGGAAACGCGGTGTCTCGGACGGACGTGACGGGAATGGGATCCTCGGGAAGCAGTCTTTCGTTCTTTCGGTCGGAAAGGTCTCGGAACGGAAGCGGGTGGTTGTGGGGGTTAGTGTGGGTTTGTTTGAGGGCATGGGCTATAACACCCTGTGTCAATTGGTGGACAATTCCCTATCACAAGAGATCGAAAATCTTACCACTTCAAAAGAAGCCTGGGAAAGTCTAAAAGGAAAGACATACCAGAGTGGTGTCATATCCAAATTCAATGCACTCCAGACAGCAATGTGCACTCGATTCACTACAGCAGATACCGTGAACACTACCATTGCAGATCTAAAAGACCTGATTGAAGTCATATATGACAAAACACCCCCTACAAAAGAAGAAATGTCAATTACACTATACCTACATGCAATGGCCGATGGAGAATTCGACTGGTTGCGCAAGATGATAATAGGAAACATGACCTCATCATCCATGAAACTCACCTCTGACGAAATTACTCAACGACTTGAGATCGAGGCCCAAGAAGCCAGACACCGTGACTCTATCAAAGAAAGTGAGAAACTCCTTGCTGCAAAATACAGGAAGTCAGCCAAGCCAGGAGCATCTACCAAATGCACGAACTGTCATCGGTCCGGTCACACAGCTGAAAAATGCTGGGAAGATGGGGGAGGGAGCGCAGACAAGGCTCCTGATTGGTGGAAGGTGGTAAAAGAAAAAAAATCTGGTCAAAAAGGAAAATGGAAACAGAAAACAGAACAAGCTCATGCAACTATCACTGCTGCTTCCGATGACAGTGGCTCTGAATCCTGTGCTGTACTTTGTGATACAGCTGTTTGCTCTGTTGACTGGAACAAACAAGTCAATTCACCCACCGACATTGCTGCCCCTACATTTACCACACCCTATTTTTTTGACTCAGGTGCCACTAGTCACTGCTCCCCACATCGCACAGATTTTTCAAACCTCCAACAAATTCCGGCACATGAAATACGTGGGATAAATGGCAGCTCAGTATCTGCTATGGCTATGGGAGACATCAATATCAAGTGCGGAAAAGGGAGGAAACTTACATTACGAAACGCTCTATTCATTCCTGATGTCATGCTACGCCTTATCTCTGTTGGACGACTAGGCAATGATGGTCTTCAGGCATCTTTTACTGCGACAGAATGTGTCGTACAACGTGGATCCAAAATCATAGCGAAAGGACTGCATCACAGCAAAGGATTGTATGCCCTTACAGACCATGTTTCTGTTGAACACATCAATGTTGCCCGAGCTACCCCCGGACTTGATACTTGGCACAGATGACTGGGCCATATAAACTATTCTTCAATCATCCATATGGCTGAAAAAGGATTAGTAAAGGTATTCCAACCAGCCTCCATTACCTCCCGCAAATTTGTGAACATTGCGTTGTCGCTAAACAGGGGAAGACACCAGTTCCAAAAATGTGGGAGGGTGGGAGAGCGATGAGGCTACTTGAAAAAATCTTTTCAGACATTGCTGGCCCTGAAGATGTACGGACTCCTGATGGTGCACTGTATACATTAAATTTCATAGATGATTACTCTCAGAAGACATGGGTTTACATACTCAAACGAAAAGATGAAGCTCCGCGTCATTTCAAAGATTGGAAGGCATTGGTTGAACAAGAAACAGGCCAAAAAATCAATATACTTCGCACAGA
>QLPI01001845.1:0-12986 GCA_003314275.1 Chroogomphus rutilus | reverse complement strand
CTGGACATAAACGAGGCTCTGCTTCACAAGATCTTTCCCAATATGCAACCAATATAGGGAGGTGAGTAAGACTAAAGGTAGCTGACAATCAGGAACTTGCAAGTCTGGCACAGGTATGAGCTGTTACTTTTCACAGATGTGTCAACTGTCTGACATTCATCTAGCTTACTGATGGGGAGCGTACCATCTATCTTGCAGCTAAATTATTCAAGATCCAAGAGCATCTGAACATGCTACAGCCAGCTGAAGCTATGTATGTGATCCCAAAATCATTGATTGTATGTCCATTTTAGCCTACATTTTGCATTTGCTAAGCTGACCATGAAAAGCACCACATTGACTGATATACTTTTAGCTTTCTGCTCAGCCCAACATTACATGCTTATGTTGCCAAAGGCCTGGTAACAAAATTAGTTATGGTCAGTCAATTTTTATTTTTTAAGTTGTTCATTTTCTCATTACTTGAGCATTATGCAATAGACCATGCTTGAGAGGAATCCAAACTCAGGTTGGCCGGTTGATGCAGAAACTTCAAAGACCAAAATGGATGCAATCAAACATCGTGTACAAACCAAACTGACAGAGCGTCGTAATCAGATCAAGGAAGTGGTATGTGTATTCTAATTACACTAATTCACATTTGATCAATGTACTTAACAGCTACTCACTTCTCTGGGGAAGCCAGCAGTGGGTGAGACAGAGAAAACTGACACAAAGATTATGGCACCTCATGTAGATGCAATGACTACTGTTGATCTTTGCACAGCTGTCATTGCTATCTATAAACCTGTCAAACTTTCTGTTACCATCCAGATGTGTTCTCGAATAGCTGTCTTGGTGTGTTGCCTTCACTTACACCTCTGAAAACATGCTAACAATTTGCTGGTTAGAGGGAGGTACTCATGTCCAGTGGAAACCCCAAGCTTAAATCAGCTTCATATTGGCCCAATGTTGACAAGGCACTTGATAGTGTTTGTAAACAGTTTCCTAGTGATGCAGCAAAGAGGTCCAAGTAAGTTCATCTACTTGGCCATGTTTTCTTGCGCTCATCGGATGGCAACTAGGATTTTTGCAAAAATTCTCAACAATGACTGGCGTTTGTATGGTCAGACAGAAATTGATTTGCTGCATGATGTCTTGCCCACAGCAACTCAGACAGAGACTGATCAACACATATGGGGGGAAGCTGTCACAGTTTTTGTACGATCAGATGATGGCATGGATGATGAGGAATAGTAAAAGGAGGATAGTAATGAGTTGTTAAGTCCGCGTGTCAGGCGCTTAGCTAGTACTTCCGAAGGGGTATTCCGGGTTAGTGCGAAGGTCCGTGATGGGGCCGAAGACCGAGACGGAAGTCGGACGGACTACGGACGGGGACAGAGGCGCCGGAGACTTAGGGTAGGTCGCGGAATGGTTCAATCCGGTCACTGAGGTGTTCGAGGTCGAAGGGACTTGGCTTCAACTTATGTGTTGCGCCCTCCTCGATCGTCTGTCCCTAATTTCGGAAAGGAGGCGGGAGTTTACCGGAAATGAATCGGAAACTGGTGGGAGACTAAATTGATATTTGTACTAGCGAACAGTCCAGTCGACTGTGAGACTATATACATGTAACGCTCTTTGTACTATCCTTTAGCCGGTCATAAAACAAGGAAAAAGGTAGTACAAGGGGTTAATATAAGGAGAGAACAAGGGAGTGAGGTACGCGATAGTCTTGCACGTCGGTTATCAAAGTATTGAGTCCTCGGTCGGGAGCGGACTCGGGAATGGTGTCTCGGTCGTGGTGTCTCGGACGGGCGTGACGGGGACGGGATCCACGGAAAAAGGTCTTTCGTCCTTTTCGGTCGGGAGGTCTCGGAAGCGGGTGGTTGTGGGGGTTAGTGTGGGTTTGTTGAGGGTATGGGCTATAACATGAGTATATTTTGGATCTTTTATCAGCTTGTCATGATATTATATTACATTTCAATATGCTTTGATAATAGGATGGTTTGGATTATCTGAACATTCAATTCAATATGAAAAAACTGCTGGGTAGCCGCAAGAATTACTGATAGAAAAACTCATTATACTACCTTGACAAAAGTCTGACACAAGATTGTCTAATGGAAAATTTAACCTGGATATTAGATTAACAATGCCTTGGGTATTCAGCTCAAATTAATCTTACGGCTCAAGGTTTTTTCAAGGTAGGCATGAATAAAGGCTTATTTAATAACATCTAAGTACCTTGAAAAAACCATGAAAAAATCTTTGCCAAGATTAAATTGAGGTCGCGGATCTATCCGTTCGGCAAGCTTATTTTCAGCTTGTGCCAGAACCGTGGTGTAGTACATGTTTATTTCATCTCACTTCAGTCTTCCATATAGTTGACTGAAGTGAGTACCAGTTTTAGCTCTTCTATTTCTATGTCCAAGACTGACCTTTGTTTGTTATTAAAGTATATCTGCACTTAGGTAGTTATTCTTGCAATAGAGACTTGAGTCTTCCATATAGTTGACTGAATATATCTGCGCTTAGTTTTAACAGTGTGGGGTATATATATAGGGTTAGTAAGAGAAGATAATGAGCCATGGATTGAGCACGATCTGATCAAGGGAAACAGGTCAAAACATACTCATGAAAGCGGTGAGGAAACGGCACTTACCGGGAAAAGAATGTGACGGCCCGCGGTAAGGCTGTTATGAAGCAATAAAAATGAGACTTTGACTTCCACTGAAATGAATACGCACGCCATGGGGAATACAACGGCCCAATTGGACCCAGGGATCTGCCACCCCGCTGGGACGAGCGGCATAGCGAGAATGATCATGCCAATCACTGCCATGAACGAGAGCAAAAAGGAGAGCCAGAAACGCCACAAGATGCGAGGTCCCTCGATTAAAAAGTTGGAGCGCTCCATTTCTTTTTTTGTCGCTTGCCAAGTAATGTTGTAGGAAAAGAGATGTGCAAGAAGGGCTGTGGAGAGATGGATCCCGAGAGCTCCGAAAAGGAATAAGCCAAAGTGATGGCCGATATGCCCGAGATGGTATTCTAGCATGGTAAAGCCGAGATTCACAGAGCCAGGAAAGACGACCATGCACGCAAGCCAGACTTCAAAACTTTTAAGGTAGAACCCGTCAATGGAGATGGTGAACCTGAGCAGGAGGTAATTGAGGAGAGAGAGCATGGTCCCAGCAGCAATACCATCTCCACATAAGATGAGAACAAAATCTCTATGTAGCGCAGGGGAAGAACTTGCAGTACGAGAACATGTAGGCTAACATACTGATTTTGTAGTGCTGGATCCTTGAGGAGATATGTCAGGCAGACCACCCGCAAGTATAACGAATAAGACGTACGAGGGGCGCATCTGACCACACGAACTGCTGCAGCTGCGCATTGATAGGACCTTTGTGCCACCAATGAATGAGGGGGTTAAACAGGAGCCTGAAACCCAAACCTGTCAACCCATTGGTTTTTTCCCATGGGTCAATGGGTGTCAAGTGCATGCCACACCTGCATGCATACAATGTGTACAGCACATATGGTGTGTATGGCATGTGCATGTTGTCTGTGTGTTCTGTGTGCACATGTGGTGCAGGCGTGTTATATGCATGTGTGGCACATGTGTGTCATATGAGCACATGTGACACCATGGGTTGGGCTGGGTTGTGGGTGCTCTCGGCTTGACCCACACTAGTGTTAAGGATTTGATATTCAGCCCAAACATCTCTCCTCCTTATCTCTGGCAATCAGGACCTGATGGTATTGGAGAGAGGGTGTGGATTCTATTCATTATTATCTCTGATATCTGCCTTTGATTGGAATTTGAATTTGCCATTGTATTTTGCAGTTGTGTGACTCTGTGACCTCAGCTTTTTTCCAAGAGACTGAGGTATGAGTTCAAGTTTATTCTCATATTTCATACAATTGTTAGCCATTCTTTTAGATAATATTTCAGGTAGCTAAATACTTCTAATATTAGCTCTTTTCCAAGAGACTGAGATAGTATTTCAGTCTATCTATTTTACAACCCACACCCAAGGACACCCGACCCGGTGACCCATGTGGGTTGGCCCAACCCATGCCATTCCCTACCAGCCACCATCGAGTCCCCATGCTCTTAAAGAAGGACACTAAACAATACCCTACCTGAATATTGAACAGATGAAGATAAAGTGATGACTTTCATGAACCTATTCTTCCCACCAAAGCCTGCTGACCTCCAACCCACTGATAATGACTCTGATCCCCCACCTACCCCACTTCACTTCAGTTGCTGCAAAGGCCTACTGCCCCATCGCCCTCTACAATACTATGGGTAAGATCTTATCTGGGGTCATGACAGACATCACAGTCTACCTCACCCTCCAACACTCCTCCTACCTTCAAATCACTTTGGCAGCCTTCCTGCAAGGACAACAACTGACTCTCTCTATACCTTATGCACAAACTCCATGATGGCATTGTAACATGGTGGTTACTATTATATTTCTTGACATTGCTAATGCTTTCCCAAACACTGTTACCGACCACCTTATCAGGAACATGATCAGGTTAGGATACCCAATGGATATAGTGAACTTTTTCAAGTCCATGCTTGTGGATAGACACATTATGCTAAGGTGTGTTGATTTTGTCTCTGAGCCCACAAATATCAATAATGGCATTGGGCAAGGTGAAACTAGCTCCATGATACTATACCTTATCTACAGCTATGGTCTAGTGTCAATTCCAAAGGGACGAAATGAGGGCAGTGGTGCATATGTAGATGATGTCAGCAACAACAAGAGCTTCAATACTTGGGAGCAGGAGAGGGATTTGAGCAATGATACTTGTCGGTGTATTGACCAGCTCAAGACTGAGCTTTAACTAATTACCTAAGAACTGTACATATGGTCTAGTGGAGTAGCAGAGTCCAATAAGAAGCAATAGAGAGAGGAGTAGAGAAACCATGACATTACCCCCCCTTTTAAGGTCAATGTCCTCATTGACCATTGCCTATTTACTGGGTGATCCAATGTACCGGGTTGAAGGAGTTTGTATTTGTTTAGTATAAGCACCTGTTTATTTGTTTGTTGCCCCTCCCACTCACAGTCTCGTCCGAAAGAGGTGGTGAGAAGAAGGTAATTGACCCCTGCACTTATCCTAGCCATCGTGCTAGTGTGCACGATTGGTGGGGCATCCTTTTTGCAAGAAGAAGGTAAGGCAGGGGTCGCAGACTTGTTAGTTAGTCTTCCCATTGCACCGGCGTGTGTTCAACTTCCCTGGATCAAGACCCTCTGGAGCTCTCTGCTAGCCATGGATCCTGTTCTTGTTGTGCCAGCCTGCGCAACGATCACAGGTCGTTTCTTCATTGTGCCGGCATGTGTGGTGACTCCTTTTCTTTTTTTTTTCAGGTCATTTTGTCACCATGCCGGCATGTGCAGTGACTTGGTCCTTTTGTTGCGCTTGCGTGGGTTCACACCTGTGCACCTGTCATGCCCCCCATTTACACTCTATCTGTCACACCCGCCGTTGCGTACCAGTGCACTGCCCTTGCACCTGCATCCACATCTGCACCCGCTGCCCTTTCACCGTCCTGGCACTCGCACCTGCGCCCAGACCCCTACGTGTACCTGCACCTGCTGCCCCTGATGAGATTATGAGTAAATTGCAGTAGGTTTGAAGAATTTATAGGCGATCTATTTAATTTATCTCCTCAGTGTAGTCAACAACTGAGTGTATATTCGGAAAATATACCTATTTAATTTATCTTACAAAAGGAAAGGAAGAAAATCAGCCTTAAAGGCTTATACATTATATTATACAACTCACCTCCTCAGTGTAGTCAACAACTGAGGAGGGAGGCATGCGCGGGTTGTGTTTCACCCGCATATACCCTGCAACCGGCCTTTGACCCTATCGAAGGTTTGAGCCAGGCTGCTGGTCCCAATCCAGGGAGCTGGCCATGCACGTTGCATCATGCATGGGTAAGCGCCCGTAAGTAGCGTACATAGAAAAGAATGAATAACTCCCTCAATATTGAGGGTAAAAATACAAATAAATGAGAGGAAAATTCAGAATTCAAAAGCGCACTGAGTGATACTAAAATCGATATATAATTACAATATATTGAGATTGGTCTCTCAGGGGTGAGATGTAAGTTTGCACCCTACAGCCCCCATGTCTGCCACCTGTGTGGGTTCACACCTGTGTAACCGCCCTCGCACCTGCATCCACATCTGCACCCGCCGCCCTCGCACCATCCTCGCACTCGCACCTGCACCCGCACCCCTATGCATACCTGCACCTGCTGCCCCCATGTCTGCCACCTGCGTGGGTTTGTGCCTGTGTACCTGTTGTGCCTGCCGTTGCATACCGGTGCACCGCCCTTGCACCTGCACCCACACCTGCACCTGCGACCCTCATACCTGCACCTGCACCTGCCCCCGCCACCCTCACACCTGCACCTGCACCTGCCCCTGCACCCCTATGCATACGCATACCTGCACCCACCACCCTCACACCTGCACCTGTACCCGCCCTCGCATCATCCTTACACCCGCACCTTCCCGTGTTTGCACCTTCGCATCTGTTGCGTCCGCCTGCATTCACGCCCTGTACTGCATTCGTGCCTGTTGCCATCGTGCACTCGTAGCATTGACTTGCTGCACCTACTACCACCGAGCATGTCATGTACACATCACACTTGCCATCATGTATGCATCACACTTGCCATTGCACACGTGTCACACTTGCCGTTGCGTACTCATTGCACTGACTCACCACATCCTTGTTGTGCTAACTCGCTACATCCACCACTGAGCATCGTGCACTTGTCACACTTGCCATTGTGCACTCATTGCACTGACCTGCTGCGCTCAGGTAGTCTGTGGAAGATGTGGCCTATGTGCCTGGGTGCAGCTGGGAATTGCCTGTGGAACTCTTGTGTTTTCCGTCTTGCATTCCTCATGTTCTTCTCTGGCACCCACGAATTATCATCTCTGGGGTACCCAACCCACTTCACCAGATATTGCAGCACTCCTCTACGCATTCTGGAGTTCAGAACTTCCTCCACTTCATACTCTACTCCTTTTGGTGTCATCACTGGCGGAGGGGGTGTTGGCTTTTGTTGTATAGAGGATGTGGGTGTTCAGGCAGGGCATAGCAGGAAAGTATTAAACACAGGATGGATGTTCTTCCAATTGGGGGGTAGTCGCAGTTTATAGGCACATTCTTCCACTTTTGCCACAATTGGGAATGGGCCATAACATCTGTCTCTAGTTTTTTTGCAGGTCAGTTGGTGGTAATATTAAGACCTTCCAAGTAAACCTTATCCCCCACTTGATATTGTGGTACATCTTGCCTTCCTTTGTCATAATACTTCTTCATGTCTGATGCTGCCTTTTCTAATGCTGCTACTGCCTCCTCTCTTATTTTCTTCATCCTTCCCTCAAATACATCTGCCGCCTCTGTTTCTGCCTCCCATCATGGCTCTGTGGACTTCCTTGGATGCTGTCCATAGTTTAAGTAGAATGGAGAGTACCCCGTTGACACTTGGATCTTGTCATTATAGCTGAATTCTGCCAATGGCAACCATTCCACCCAGTCATCCTGCCGAAGGTTGACAAACAGCCGTAGATACTGCTCTACCTCTTAGTTGATGCATTCCATTTGTCCATCTGTCTGGGGATGATAGGCAGTCGAAGGGTTCATCTTTATTCCTAGCAGTCAGTATAGGTCTTTTGTGAACTTCGAGATGAATTTAGATCCCCTGTCACTGATCACCACTTCTGGGAGTCCAAAATCTCTCCACACCGTGTCTCTGAAGATCCTTGCAATCCCTTCTGATATGACCTCTCCATTTGTCGGTGCCAATCTAATTTGTTTGGACAGTCTATCCACCACCACCATAATTGCATCATATCCCAGGCTTTGTGGTAATTGGGTGATGATGTCCACCGATATGTACTGCCAATTCCTTGTTGGAATTGTATTTGGAGCTAGAGTCCCCCTTGGTTTTGCTGGGAACGTCTTTGTTTGTTGACACCTACTACACCCATCCACATATGTTCCCACATCTCCATGTATCCTTGGCCACCAGTAGTTCCTGAGGATGAGCTCTGTTGTCTTGAACCTCCCAGGGTGTCCTGCAGTGGGTGTGTCATGGTATAGATGAATGATTTCCTCCCGAAGCTTCCTGTTCTTTGGTACATATATCCTTCCTTCCCATGTTATGATCCCCTCTTCTTCTTTCCAATCCTTCTCTCCACTCTCCACTCTCTCTCTGACTTTGCTCTCTATGTTCTTTGCTTTTCTGATTCTTTTCATCAGGTCTTCCTTCTCTCCTCTGAGCTCTCCCCTTATTTCTCGGAAGAACTCTTTCTTCAACACCATAACTCCAGTATTATATCCTTCTACTCCCTGTTTATGGTCTTCCCATCTTGAGAGGAGGTCAGCCTTCTTGTTGAGTTGGCCTGGTCGATGCTTTAGGATAAAATCATAATCTGCCAATTCAAGGGACCATCTGGCCTGGCGGCGGTTCAGCTTTCTTGCTGTCATGAAGTATTCTATATTCTTGTGGTCCGTCCATATTTTAAATGGCTGCATTGTCCCTTGCAGATAGTGCCTCCACTCTGCCAATGCCCGCATGATGGCCAGCATCTCCTTATCATGTATATCATAATTCCTCTCCACATCATTGAGTGCTTTGGACATGTAGGCCACCGGTTTCCAGGTTCCCTGTTGCATTTGTGACAGGATTGCACTACTGGCGAAGTCTGAACTGTCTGCTTCCACTCGGAACAGGTCCTCATCTGTTGGAAAGGCTAGGATTGGTGCTGCCATTACTGCTGCCTTGAGGAGTTGGAAGCTTATCAACTGTTTGGTTCCCCAGTTCCATGGCTTGTTCCCTGTTAGTTCATGTAGTGGTTTGGCAATGCTTGCGAAGCCTTAGATGAAGCGACGATAGAAATTGACAAAACCCAAGAATTGCTGCAGTTCATTCTTCATCCTGGGAACCTGCTCACTCCTTCCACCTTGACTGGGTCCATCTCCACCTTCCCTTCACTCACCACCAATCCCAGATATTCCACCTTCTCTTTCTCAAACTCGCATTTCTCTGGTTTGAGATAGAGATTGTATTCTTGTAGTAGGGCCAAGACACGCTTGACGGTCCTTCTGTGCTCTTCTAAGTCTGTCGAGTAGATTATGATGTCATCTATATAGGTGCTAACACATCCTTCATTGATCAATTCATGGAAGATATCATTCATCATTGTCTGGAATGTTGCAGGGGAGTTGGTTAATCCAAAGAACATGACCAGTGGTTTAAAAAGGCCTCGGTTAGTGATGAAGGCCGCTTTGTGTTCACCTCCTTCCTTGACTTGGACATTATTGTATCCCCATCTAATGTCCAGCTTAGTGAAGATGTGTGCATGGCATAGTTTGTGGATCACTTCAGAAATCAGTGGCAGTGGATAGTGGTTCTTGATTGTCATTGCATTCAGCCATTGGTAGTCCTGCACTGGCCTCAAGCTGCCGTCTTTCTTTTTGATGAAGAAGAATGGTGATGCAATAGGAGACTTGGATGGTGGGATCTTCCCTGACTTCAGGTTTTCTTCCAAAAACTCGTCTAGCTGCTTCTGTTCCTCTAGACTGAGTGGGTATACCTTGCTTGAGAATGGTTCAGCCCCTGGCTTTAGTTCGATTGCATGATCCTACCGCCATCGTTCAGGAAGGTTATTGTCAAACCCCTCCTTTGTGAAGACCCCTCTAAACTCTTCCAGATAGTGTGCTGGCAGCATTTCTTCCACTGTCTTCTTCTTCTTCTTCTTCTGTGCCTCCTCTGCCAGCTTCTGTGAGTGTGTCCTGGCTACACACCCTTCCTCCTCCTCTGCATATATCCAGGTCACAAAATATGGTCTCCCTCCTCTAGTTCTTCCTCCTCTTCTACTAGATCATCCTCCTCTACACCTGCTTTTGACATTCCACATTCCAAGGGACATCGGTCAAATGTCATCTCTCCTATCTTCCAGTTGACACTTGGGTTATGCTTCTGAAGCCAGTTGAAGCCAACAATGAGGTCTGTCTTTCCGGTATTGGTGACTGTAAAAGGGAAGACCTCCGAGTGGTTCTTTATCCTGACTCTGAGGGTTACTGTATGGGTTATTGTTTTGGAACCCAAGAAGCAGTGACAAAACTTTGGTGTGAACCAAGGCAAGTCAAGTTCTCCAACAAGATGCAGGAGGACAACAAAATACACTTGCACTGGCTATTTTTACGGAGAACCCAATTAAGAGATTATACTCCAGAGATTCATGTAATCCGTTATTACAAGAGTATTGCAATAAATATTTAGTGAGATCTCACGTAGCTGTGCAAAATGTCTTTATTGATTCTGATCCGGGTCGTTTGTCCAAAGAGAATATTTAAGGGGGGTCTTGTCAGGTATCCTGTTTGTTACATATAGAATTAATAGTTTAAGAGTGTTAAACTATTAGTTCTAGACTGGTTTAGATTTATTTCCACTTTTCTATTTTTTATCTGACTTTAGTTTTTAAAGAGGTAGCCTGCCACTTTGGTAGCAAGGTTAAGGTTCACTCTTCAGAACGAACCTTATTCAACAGGTCTTCAGACCTGTTGTTGAGTGTGGCTTCTGGTCTTTGGACCAGTTACCTAAGCTGACTTCAGTCCACTTATGAGAGTGCTGCTGGCACTGATTGTTAAGTCTGCGTGTCAGGCGCTTAGCTAGTACTTCCGAAGGGGTTATCCGGGCTAGTGCGAAGGTCGTAACGGGGCCGAAGACCGGGACGGAAGCCGGACGGACTACGGACGGAAAGCGGAGGCGCCGGGAATTCAGGGTAGGTCGCTGAATGGTTCAATCTGGTCGCTGAGAGGTTCGAGGTCGAAGGGACTTGGCTTCAACTTATGTGTTGCGCCCTCCTCGATCGTCTGTCCCTAATTTCGGAGAGGAGACGGAAATTCACCGGAGTGAGTCGGAACTAGGTGGACTAAGATGATATTCGTACTAGCGAACAGTCTAGTCGACTGGGAGACTATATACATGCGACTGTCTTGTACTATCTTTTGCCGGTAATAAAACAAGGGAAAAGGGAGTACAAGGGGGTCAATATAAAAGAGAGAACAAGGGAGCGAGGTACGCGATAGTCCTGCGCGTCGGTTATCAAAGTATTGAGTCTCGGTCGGGGACGGACTTGGAGGTGGTGTCTCGGTCGCGACGGGATCGGAAGCGGACAGTGGACTCTGGGTCGGACTTGTCAGGAACGGAGATTACGGAAAACAGTCCTTCGTCCTTTCGGTCGGAAAGGTCTCGGAATAAGGAGGGGTGGTTGTGGGGGTTGTTGAAGGTATGGGCTATAACACTGATTTAATCCTGTGGATTAAGATGGGTGAAAATGATTGTTATTTTACACTACATAACTAGCTTCTTTTATACTAATTCTAAAGCTAATTATGTAATCTCCTGATAAGGCAATTCCTTCATGAAGCTTGTGGAGGTGTTCAGAAGGTATTAGAATGCCTTGTGAGCTTGTGGAGTCATTGTGTCACCATTGTCACTACTTTTACAATAAGAAATATAATATTCCCACGACTGGCACTCCCATGACTGGTCATGTCACGAAATATTAATATTATGTAAGTCATGCTTCTGGACTGACCGTTCATGTAATTAGTATTATATAAGTCCAGGAATTTGTTGTACATTGTGGACTGAGAACTTGAGCCAGGAGTTTGGAGCCACTTTCGTAGATTTAGGTAATGGCTCCATAGTTGCTGTACATTGTGGGTCCTCACATTGATAGGCAAAAATATAGATGTTTTTAGGATTATCCATAGGCTCAATCTCCTTGATAATTAAGAGTTAATTACTGGAGGTAATTCACTCTTAATTGGCCGGCCAAAAACATTATAATATTTTTTTGTTGCCAAGATATGGCTGATTTAAGTGGAAATTTTCTTGAGGAGAGGTTTGGATTCTGCAGGCTGATTCGGCTCGAAAAAATGATTAAAAATAATAGGGAGCATTCCCTATACCTCAACAGTTATAGGTCCTCCTTCATTGTGGGTTCCATCTACATTGTAGACGGGCAGTGGTCTTGGGAGTCTTTCAATTGGCAAACACTTGGCTTTTGCAAGGCCTTCATCGATGTAGCACCCTGTTGCCCCACAGTCTAGGAGTGCTTCAATTATGAATCCCCTTTTGTCTGTCAGTGTTTCAACAGTGGTGGGTATTATCACCGAAGATGGGTTGATTCGTCTGATCCACTGTTTCCTTCCCCTAAGCTCCTTGACCACTTCTATGCCCTCCTCTCTTCTCATCCCTTGTATGGCTTCCACTACTTCTGATGTCACTTCTCCTTTCCTTCTGCTGTGTGTCCACTGTCTCAACACTTCCTGCCCTGACTTGTTGTCTTGGTGTATCCTCCACAACACCCACTCTGTCATTCCTTCTTTGGGTTTCTCCACCTCTTCTGCCACCACCACCTTCTCTTCTCACTTCCTCTTCTCTTTCTTCTCCTTCTCAACTTTCAAGGGTGGTTCTGGGATGGTTTCAGGTTCTAGTTCTGCACTTTCTTCAACTGCTAGTGGGGTGAAGTAATTTACAGATATCCAGGGCGAGGAGGACATCCTTTTCACTCCTGCCCCTCCTGAAAATCCTCCTTCTTCAACATGTCCAGCTCCTCCCTTTTCTCCTCTTTTGTCCACCCATCCATTGTTGCTCTGACCTTCTGGATACCTCAAGGTTTGGGACAGTTTCATGCTATGTGTCCCTGCTCTCTGCAGTTGAAGCATGTCACCACCCTCACTGGCTTCCTGTCAGGCTTCGGGTACTGACGGACTTCAGTACTGCCAAAGGGTGTCGGGCGGACAATGGCCAAGTCCTGCAGGCCAAGAGTAGTGGCATTGACTTCAACGTACTCGTGCATTGCTCCCTACTTGCCATGCATGCCACCGATTTGCAACAGACAGGTACTCGGGAGGATGCTGATGATGCCGGCCTGAGT
>QLPI01001840.1:0-15661 GCA_003314275.1 Chroogomphus rutilus | reverse complement strand
AAAAAAAAAAAAAAAAAGGATAAAACAATATAAGATGTCCCGAGGTGAAATGGGCTGAGAAATAAAGAATAAATGGGGTGGGGATAATGGATAATGGATAAGGGAAGAGTGGATGATGGATAGGATGAGAGATGTGGATGATGAATGTGCCGAGCCAAGACCGACGTACTAAATGACTTGTATATGACTTAGTCACCTGCATGTAGAATTAGACTGATCGTTTGGTCAGCACTACTGAGTGAACCAATGCTTGGTACATGTACTTGACAGTGTGCTTAACAGCTCTGCAAGAGGACAATGATTTGTGGAAAATGCTCAGGCAAACACATAACACAAAAATGCCTTTGTCTCAATGAAGAAAAATGCAATGAACCTGTACCATGTCAACACATCACACTGAGATGTGCCATCTGCACAGGTACTCATGCAGCAATGAGCTGGGAATGCCCAATGTGCAAAGCTGCCTTGGACCACCATGCAAACAAACTTGCTGAGGCAGGTCCCCTTTTTGAAGCCTAGTCTGGCTGATAACACACTCTATACTAGCTGCACCCAACCACTGCCCTGACACCCTAATCCTCAATACACGATGCATCCACAAAACATGTTGACTGGAATACCCATTGTGCTACCAATCCTGGCCCACCTGTTCTGGACTGGATGTGAGCTGTCCGTGATATTCTGGCAACTCGCACATCATGGAAATAAATGAAGTCTCACTTTTTTTCCCTACACTCACAAAATCCAGCTGTCTTATTTCTTCACATCATGCAATCTATCTGCCACAGTTTCCACAAATGACTGTAAAAAACTATCTCTCACATAGTACTAATGTTTTGTAGATAGAGTGCACCATAAGCACATGTGCTTCAGGCACTATAATTGATATTCTTCTCTCCTTGTGTGTGTGTCATTGCTCAGTCTGCATAGATGGCCAAGATGATTCTACAAAGCACAAACAAATCTGAGGCATATCATCAGCATGTAGCCGACTTGCTGACAATTCCCTGCTCTCATTTTCCTCAGCGCACTCCAATTATGTTCACCCACATCTTCATCTATCCTTTCGATCTCCTTATGTAATAGCCAAGCCTTTGTGCAACCGTGCAACAACCATCCAATCATCCATTAATTGCGCCTCAAACAGCATACACAGAAATTGTCATTATACTGCCAAACTATGTCTAGGAACCTAACCGTTCAACTATATCACATGTATCTACCAAGTCCCACCTCGATTCCTGCACATTTCCTGTCATGTGTCAACTGATGCTTCCAGGAAGCATATGTTACAAGCTGGAGTGAATCATCTCTGCTAGTGGTCTGCGTCAAGCGTGTCGTTACATCAGTTGGGAATGAACGGGTGCGATTGAAACGATCGATTACTATGCACGCAAACAGATGAATATGGAAGTTCGGATCGCCGTCACGGTAGCTGTTTGGTGGGGCTGCTTAATCAATCGGTCGCAGGTCAAGACGGAAGTCAGCGGACCTATTAAATGGTGACAATGTTAAAACCTTCATGATGCAAGCCCGCAGCAGTAATCTACCACTGCCTCCTCATCACAATTACTCAGAAGTTGTTGCCGGCAACATTGTTCTCGTGAAGGACCATTTCATATATATGACCAGAACATCCCATACTCACTCCCTTATCCTCACCAGTTGAATATTCATGCAGAGTAGAGCAGCTCGCTTTTAGCATAACCAGCGAGATCACCTTGACATCAAAGGTCTCTTCAAAATCATTTTGAACGGGGTAATCTAATATAGTAGAGAGGAAAAAAAAAAGAAAAGACACGCCCAGTCCCCAAAGCGCTAATCCACATCCATCTCGGGAGGACCCGTTGGCGCACCTTCACCACCAGCCGAAGGTTCAGCTGTCTCCTGGTTCTGTGGCGTCTGCGTCCCATTTGTCGCAGGAGGTGTGTCGACCTTCGGCTTCGGCTTCGGCTTGTTAAATATGGGCGTTGCAAAGTATATCAACTCGTCCCTCTTCTTGTTTATCTCCTCGCTATTTAGCACCGGATCGACGTTTTTAGGACGTTCAGCCTGTCTAGCGACCTGATCGTCAAGCCACTTTTGAATCGTAGCAGCCCGCTCGACGACGCTCTCCTTGTCCTTGTCATCTAGGTGCGCCCATCGCTCCTCCCCGGAAGTAGCTTGTGCAAGAAACGTATTGATGGTCTCGCGGAGTTGACTTGTCGCCTTCGGGCGCTCCTCTGATTGGCGCCACCGTGCGGCAGTCGGATCACCCAGCGCATGAAGGGTATCCAGGCGCGAGACGTACGCCGACTTCTGGGCGTCTTCACCCTCTTCAGAGTACAACCAATCCTCAGCTTCTTGTAATGCTACGAGAAGGTTCTCCTTCTCCTGAGGCTGCACGAAGGGGGCGTAGCGGTCCTCGAGCTTACTACGTGTATCATACACGTACTCTTCAAGCGCATTTTTGCGATCCTATATTAAAAAGGGTCAATCGCTTGGGATGGTTATCAAAAAGAATTCACAAACTTCTGTCTCCATGACGAGCTTGTCGTTGGAATGCATTTGACCCTCTTTCTCCGTCAGAGCCTCCAGTATGCTCTTGTCTAGCGAGGTTGAACCCGAGACGAAAGGAATCTCCTTTTTGGTGACACGCTTCTTTTTCTTCGGCGCAGGTCCTGTCTCTCCATCAGGTGTGCCGTCTACCTCCATGGCCTCATCCTTATCGGCAACCTCCTCCTCGATATACGCACCCTCGAAGCTTACGAGACCATGAGGGTTCAGCCGAGTGCGGACCTTCACAACGCTCGATTCACCCTTGACGTCAGGAATGGATTTAGCATGGAAGTTGGCAATCCAGGGATTGATTGCTCCAGGGAGAGTGGATGGTTCTGAATAACCTGCCTGGAGATCGAACGGCTTATCCCGGAAGAAACTAAGGATCTTGGTGGAAGGAATAGCGTTACCCCGTGGGAAGACTTCCAATTCGCTATCTTCCTCCGGAGACCCTTCGGATTTGTCCCAGGAGATCTTGATCGAGTATTGGGCAATGTCATGGAACGCAAAGTCACGGACGCGAAACACGGGCGAGAGCATGGCACATGCAAAGGTGGCGCCTCGCGCAATAGCCTCATCCTGGTTCAATGTAGTGGAGAGCGTCTTATTCGGGAAAACGGATTGAATACGCTGTCGGATTGCAGGGACACGGGTAGAACCTCCAACCAGTTCGATAGCGTCCACCTGATCAGGAGTGATGGCGGCCTCTTGGAGCGCTTGTTCGAGAGGTTTGACGATCCGATCAAGAACCCCAGCAATGAGAGTTTCAAGTTTCTCTCGGGAGAGTTTCGAGGAGGCATCTATGTCGTTCATGATGGACTCAACCGCGAGCGGAGCCTCCGTATTGGCAGACAGAATCTTCTTGACGCGTTCAACTTGCGTGGCCAGACGGAATGTCGCTTTAGAGTTGGAAAGGACGTCAATTTTGTATTTGCCCTTGAATTCCTCCGAGAAGTGTTTTACGAGAGCGTAATCAATATCACGGCCTCCCAGGTGTCGATCATATGCGGTACTTTTCACTTGCAATTGGCCTTTGGAAAAGGCGACAACCGCAACGGAATAGTTAGAGTGTCCGACGTCTACGAAGACCACGTGTCGTGGTGGCTGGTCTGGTTCTGGGAGATCCGATTTGGTGATGCCGTATCCCAGGGCCACAGCCGTAGTGTCGTTAATAATGCGGAGAGGGTTGAGGCTGGCAATATTGGCAGCATCGATCATGGCACGTCTTTGAACATCGGTGTAGTAACCGGGAACAGCAATGACGACGTCCGAGACGACCTGCTTGAGCTCCTTGGCAGCAATATCTCGAAGCTTTCCAAGATACATGGCAACCAATTGTGTCGCGGTGAACACAGTAGGCTCACCAAGATAGTTCACCTAAATGCAAAGTTAGAATGTAGCTAGCTGTGAACGCTTCGAGACTCACATTAACACCGACTGTACCATTAGCGTCCACCAAGGTGGCATTGATAAACTTTTTCTCGATCTCGAGCACTTCTAGATCTGTCGATGTCCGTCCGATTAGTCGCTTGAGAGATCCAACAGTGTTTTTGAAATTCGAGGTCTCTTGGGTCTTTGCTGCCTCGCCGATAGCTCGTTGCTTAGGGCCGAACGAAACTAGCGAACTGAAGGAGTATGGGGTTAGCCAATAGTACGATCGGTCATAGACAGACACTACACACGGTGTGGCCCTATTAGAAACTTCGTTTGCTATGATGTCTATTCCTCGATGTCTGGCAACACCAATCTGCCCTTGCATGAGTAACAGTGTGCGCAAGAAGCCATTGCAGCTCACCTTGCTTGCAAGATTGCCAACGTCTATACCTACGACAGCCATATTATCTTTTTGTTAATCGTGAGCGTTATGTGTAGATTGCGAAGAAATGGGGAGAAAGCCTTGAGGAAGGGCGTGTCCAGGGCTGCCGTAAAAAAACTCTGCCTGTCGGAGTTCAAAGCATTTCAACTTCGCGTCTGTTCTCCAACTTTCTATCACTTTCTGTGCGCGCGCTGCATGCCGCGCCGTAGATAGGTTGCGATATCGATATTATGGACTGACAGTTCCATCAATGTGGTATATGGCTGTGGCGACGGTTAGTACGCACGCAACACATTAGATCATTGACTTCTTTAAGTTCTCAAGAAGCATGTAATGCATATCTCTTGCTAATATCACGTTTCAGCAAACTGCTTTAGGTCGTCATTTCTGTTGCTCTTGCACTGAGGTTATCTCTTAACTCTGCCAAGGGCCTCTAGTTTATTGTAACGAGTCTTGACCTACGACTGGTTACGCCATGCGATCGTCTTTGCTCAATCATACAGAATGCCGCTTATTCTGCTTGTCTACTGGTATGCTTCAGGTACGCTCTCTAATTAGCACTTGTTTCTCGTATCAAGTTTTCATCCTTGACCTGTAACTTGGGATCTTTCTCCCCTGGCTATCGGCCAGAATCCCTCAGCACAACAAGCAAGCTCATGCAGTAGATAAAAAAATTCTGATTGGTATACAGCCTCAACTCTTTGCGCCAGTAGTCCAGCATCACCTGAATAAGCTTTACGACTCATGGTCTGCGCTCTAGCAGTACGATAAGATATTCGTGGTCCTTGTTCTACTGCTGCATTTCAGGGGGTGGCTAACTACAGACCAAAGCCCGAGTCCATGGAACGATATTCAGAACCTGTCAACAATTACTCTCGAGTTGAATCCTTGTTGCCCATCTGTCACTTCAGGTACTATTCAACGATCTTAGATTGGCTTAGGCAGAATCTCAATGACGGCTGCATCTGCAAGGTTGAAGAGAACCTGGTCTCAAGTTTCAAATATATCTAATGGTAACAGTCTCTTGACATATCTAATGCGCCCAGAAGATGGGGAAAGTGGCCAACAGACTGGGAATTCCAGAATTTTAGCCTTCGTGGAAGACGACTGCTCCTGGCTGTCATGTTGAGGAGGGAGTTCGTCGAACGTGGTTTCCTGAATACTGATGTTCACCGTGAAGGCCTCATTGTTCGAGTTGATATGTATGAGATGAATTTTGTTTGGAAGGGGCAGGCCACTTTCCGTATTCCTCTCTTGTGTCAATTAGTGTGATTTCTCATCTATATTCGCTGCAGGACTCTGGGAAGATCTTGTTGAGCACTTAAAACTTAAAGAGCCGATAATATTTACCATCATGAACAAATAGCGTTATCAATAGTAAAAGTTGACTTGTTGTATGTTCTCAACGCAGTGCTCGAGGTAAGCGATAAATGTCAAAAATTTACTACTATCTACTTATAGATTAATTGTAGCAAACTTTGCTTAGAAACATGTGAAAGATGCAAGCCAAGTATGAACAATCATGTGTCCACCTGATCCTATCGCCTCTAGATTTTATAAAAACATTTCCGAGTCACTTTCTCCGTTTTGAGTAGTGACAGGCCAATACCCAAGAGCCAATTACTTCGGTACACCCCCGAGAGGAATTGGCTTTAAATATATCATAGAGACGTAATCTAGTTGGAAAGTGCCTTGCGAGTACCTCCATTAGCAGTGATCTTCAAGTGTGCACCCAGTGCCACCAGCGGTCCGGAGATCGAAAGGTTCCGGTAGCCCTGTGACGCAGCGAAGTTTTGAAAATCAGAGAGTCAAGATGCGCCAAAACCAAACGGGGCATATGCAAAGCAGGCACTGCCAGACGCCTGCTCTGGATGGTGTCATTGTGATAAACGCTCATACGCTCTAGTTTCGCTGCTGTCATGCCTGGAAAATCTGAGTGAGTGCCATGGAAGGGGTGAGTGAGTGTATTGGAAACAATTGCAACTCCGACGCCGTTGTGGCGTGCCACGCGTACGGTGGTAATTCAGACCCGAAACCTCCTACCAAAGTTGCTGTCTCCGGGCGCTGGTGCAAGTATACGGACTGCGGCTCCCATGCATTCATGAATTTTGATGTAGCGCAGTCAGAAGGACTGTTCTCCAAAAGGGATCAATATATCATTGTGGCCGTGCAATGCTGTTCTGCCGAGAACACGTTCTCGGATTCCAGATCGCGGAAAACGTGCTAGTCATAATGACTGGTTGTATAAATACAGGAGTCTTCTCAGCCATTGTTCCACCTCTAACTTCGAGACGTTTCATACATGGCCAACGATAAACTCTCGGAAATCTCTGCACCGCTGCTATTAACAGCACCTGACTCAGATAAAAAGCCTCCCGCCAAACCTGACACTGCCAAACCACCAGAAACCGTTCTGACGTTCCAAGATGTGGGGGTCTGGACTATCATGCGTGAAATTCGTGCTACCAGATCGTGGAAACTACCAGGTCTTGCACTTATGGAACAAGGAAGAGAATTATTGGGTCTCTTTCCCTTTGTGTATCGTTTTCTTCAAGAGTGCTTCAGTGTCTCGCCTTCGATGATGATCATATATCTACTCTCCATATCGTGGTCCAGCACAGAGGTGAGATCCAACGTTCCCTCGACTATGTCATCAGTAGCCGATACCTACGTCATATATACAGCGTGCAGTCGGTCTATATTTTTCAAGCCAACTATTGAATATTGTACGTACGAGGAGCTACAATTTCGGTCGAGAGGTTGCTAACCGTATGAAAGATTCAAGACAGTATTCTTAATCACCAAGTAGATGGTTATGCCTTCTCTAGAGCCGTGATTTCTCGCATTGCATTCACTATGATAAGTTCTGTGCTGACAAAGACTAAGTGAGTGCCTCATTTCTCTCTATTAATCAGTTAGTCCATTGAACACTTATCTGACATAGTCACCGAATGAGACTCACCCTTGCTAATCGGGTCCGTTATCTCTTCGAGGAGCGACTGATGCAAGGTAAGCATATTTTCTCTTGAATTCGAATTGAACTTAAAAAAATTCCATATAGCCAATCTACGACTAGACTATCCCACTTTTGAAGGTGTGTTCCAGTCGTCTAGACACCTGAAACTCGCTAATCAATACACATAAGAACCTGAAACCGCGACAAAAATTAACAGATACTTTGGTCACCGTGGCAGTGCTTGGGAACTGTTTGAAGGGTTTTTTCGCAAGCTAAAAAGTGTAGCGAGTATCGTGTCTCAACTTATCTTCATATTCGGAGCATTAAGGTCTCAACCTGGTGGATATTCGTTCGCACTGGTCTGTTTGGCAAGGTCCCTATATATTGGCTCCCAGCACAGTCCGCTCTGGCGTGGCGGTCCGTCCCCAGTCATTGTTAAAGTTCCTAGTTTCAGGCTCACTTGCCATTCCAGGTGCATACGTCTGGGATTCTAATCCGCACTACCGTCGAATTAAATCATTGACGTCCATGGTAACTTCCTCGAAACATCGCATTGAGATTATCAGTGATGGGTTAGCTGGCTACATCCGACGGGGTATGTCTCCGTTGTCGTCTTTGTTACCTTTCTCATGATTTCCAGAGTGGAAGAAGGCACGGCTTCTCCTTGGTGACACGTCGGACGAATCTCCAGATGCGCTCTTGATGATGAATAGGTCCCCTTTCCTCTCCTTCCTTGATAATTTTCAAGAGGAATTGCCCCTCGTGAGTCTCCATCTATCCACACTCTGGTACAAACGACCCATGGCTGTTGCAGATTTTCTATGCTTTTCAAGTCTACCGTTCCCCTCAAAGCTTTTCCCTCACATCTGTCGCACTAATACAACAAACATCGACAACACTGACATATTCAATTTTACAAATTTTTAGGGACAGACACTCATTTTTGCGATCTCTAGAAGATATAAAAGCACTTTATGAGCTGGGGAACATCCAAAACAAACTCCAAGATGGTGAATTGCAATACCCTGAAGACGTATCCAAGCCATCGTCAGGAATGGAAATCAAATTCCAGTTTGTGACGTTCATGCAGTCGACTCTTATACCGCTGACCTTAGCGGACAGAAACGTCTCCTTTGCATATCCTAAAACTGAAAAAGTCATCAAGGGTGTCTCTTTCACTATCAGGAAGGGTCAGGCAGTGGTGATAGTTGGAATTAATGGCAGTGGAAAGTCGACACTCTTGAAGCTGTTCAATCGATTGTATGATCCGACTTCTGGTACAATCTCCATAGATGGGACTCCGCTGACTTCATTCGTCGCGTCGGATGTGCGCAATGCCATGGCCATGTTCTCCCAGAATTATACCCACTATCCGGTCCCCATTCGCGAGAACATCTCTATGGGACTTCCTGATGCAGATTATGCATCAGCTTCCGAGGAAGATGAAAAGAAGCAAGTTCATCATGAGGATTTAATAAAAGAAGCCGCGCGGTTGGGAGGTTCCATCGAAGTAATTGAAAAGCAATCCAATGGGTTCGATGCGATCCTTCACCCGCATTCTCATGGGTATACGTATTCATCTGGGAGTGGAAGTGGGCCTTTTAAAGACAAGATGAAAGAGATCAACAAAAAGGCGGATGTATCTTCGGGACAATGGCAGCGACTTGCTTTGTGAGCAGATAGCTCTCTCTCTTCTCTCCTCCGTTATTCAGTGTTGTTTTTGTTTCGATAGATCTCGGTTATTTTTTCGTGCTACGGGAAAGCGTATCAAGTTGGTGGCTGTTGACGAGCCGAGTGCTTCACTAGACCCAAAAATGGAGTATGAGCTCTTTGAGAGGTTGAGGGCTATGAGCGGCGCGCAGGGTAAAACGATGGTAATTGACTCATTCTCATCAAAGGAAACATGAAACCCAACTTCTCATCAGGTGTACGTGACACATCGTTTCGGCTACTTGACAAAGCACGCGGATCTCATTCTGTACGTCGGAAGAACAATCACATGGGGTGTTTCAATCCGCTTATAAATTTGCTAGTGTCATGCAAAATGGGTGCTTAGTGGAGCAGGGAAGGCATAGCGATCTGGTGGAATTGGATGGGGAATATGCGAAGTTGTACAAGGTTCAGGCGGAAGCATTCTTATCCGACGTAAGCCTGTAGGCATTCATACACTGAATGTTACTGATGAGGCATGAGGCAGGACGAGAAGAAATGATCTGACAACATAACCGAGAGTCAATCTCCCATTGTCCATTATAACTTTGTGAATGCGGGGCTGGTATTCAATTCCTATCATTTTGAGAGCAGCGGTGATTGATATACTCCGCGGACTCGGCTGTTTAGAAGGCATGGTGATGAATGGCATATGGTTTTGGCTCACTTTGATAGATTTTTACTCGGGTAAGTAGCGGCAAGAGGTTCAATACACATCATGGACGTAGTACTTAGTGTAGTCTATATATAGTGCTGCGTGTTGGTTGCGGGGATGAAACATGTTTTGCACTAAGAAGTAAGTCAAGTACCGTAATTCTTACATTTACATGTAGTCAGAACCTTGTTCTTCACCTTGCATGGACTCCCACGTGCCTGATGAGACGTTCAATTCATCTGCCACGAGCATGATAAGTCACACGCTCTATACTCTATACCCATTCTCAAACTCCGAATGTATCCGGACGAAACCTAATCAGTATTCGCCAAATGCGGTACAACCACGTTTCCTCGGTCCGTGCTATTCGGTAATTAATCTTTATAAACGAATATCAATTCTTTGTTATATTCCAACCGCAAGGCAAAAATGAGGGACACACGAGGCTGCCTATTGCTCTCCATTCTGATACCGGTTCTACGAGCCGATCGGTACTGCCAGTGCCCAGCAGCCCGTGCCAGAGCTAGTGCCGGTGACGGTGACGGTGACAGTGACAGTCCCCACCACCTCCTGTCGGCGCTTCTTCTGTTTTGTGCTCACTTTTGTGATTCAGGTGGCTCAGGGGCCCCATCTGACCGCTTCTTGCTGTGTGTTGATGAGCGGGATTGAGTCAACTAGAACGGCGCCCAAAGTATATTTGATGGACAAAGGGGCGATCCGGTAAATGGGTCGGTTGTCTTCCATCCCCGAGGGGACAATGGTCCCACAGGGCTCGGTTGCAGATTTGGTATAAAGTACCAGAGAGTTTCTCGCCACAACACACACATTGGACTTAATCACTCTCCCACTCACTCACATATGGGCGACGATAGCGTCTCGGATGTCTTGACTCCGCTGCTGCTGACCACTGGAGAGGAAAAACAGTCGCATTCTAAAACCAAGAATGCGGAACCGGCAGCAGCAAAAACTGTACTAAAGTTTGAAGATATTGGGGTTTGGACTATCATGACTGAATGTAGTGCCGGGGCGTCGTGGAGGCTACCGGGACAGGGAATGCTAGCCCATGCAAAAGAGACCTTGCCGATTCTTTATGGTTTTCTTTGGGAATGCTTCAGTGTTTCACCTTGGCTGATGATCATTTATCTGCTGTCTTCGGTATGGACCAGCACCGAGGTAGGAACCCCAATTGATTGACTCATCATTGGTGTCTGGAACCTCATAATTCCAAAACATATAGGACGCGGTCAGCCTGTATTTTTCAAGCCGAATATTGAATATTGTACGCTGGTTTTCATATAACTCCGACCAGCACGCCACTGACCGTTCTTATATATCAAAGATCCAAGACAGTGTTCAAACTCATCAAGTAGACGGTTATGCGCTGGGTAAAGCTGTGGTGTCTCGTATTATAATCACCATGATCAGTTCTAGTATCAGCAAGACTAAGTGATAATCGTTGTTATATCAGTATATACAGGTTGATAAAACGTTTAATCTTCATCTAGGACTAGTGTATCACTCACACTGGCTAATCGAGTTCGCTATCTATTCGAAGAGCGACTGATCCAAGGCAAGCATTTCGTCGTCGTCGTCGTCATCGTCATCCGTCCCAGTCAAACTAACAGAAGCTACTCATAGCAAACCTCCGGCTCGACTTTCCTACTTTCCAAGGTATGTCCCATCAGATTAAGATATAACACCTCTTATATAATACATACTAGCTCCTGAAACCTCTACAAAAATCAATAAATTTTTTGGTCAGGGTACCCGTGGAGGGGCTTGGGAAATATTCGAAGACACGATATACAAGCTAGAAAGTTTCTCAAGTGTCGTGTCCCAGCTCACATTTATCTTCGGAGCATTGAGGTCACAACCCGGTGGATTTTGGTTCGGATTTGTGTGTTTGGGGAAATCTCTGTGGCTTTGTTTTACAAATTCATCATTGTGGGGAAGCAGTTCGTCTTTCTGTTTGATATTGAGGCTTGGGAGTTTTGATGTTTTACACCTTGTTCTTCCAGCCTCGTACGTTTGGGATTCTAATCCCCACTACCGTCGAATGCGTTCTTTGGTGGATATGGTGACCGATCCGAGTCACCGAAAGGAGATCATTGGTGATGTTCTTGGTAGTTATATCCAGCGGGGTATGCTTCCATCTCCTTGTCTGTATTTACTCTTAAACTCATGTTTATTAGAGTGGAAGAAGGCACGGATCCTTCTAGGGGACACGTCGGACGATTATCCTGATTCGCTTTTGCGCTTGAAGAGGAACCATTTCCTGACGTTCCTTGATGAATTTACAAAGGAATTTCCCCTCGTGAGCCTTACGTCGATTCTTAAATTCATACGTTCATACATATGACTCATGACTGGCTACTAGATCTTCTACGCCTTTCAAGTGTACATCTCTCCCCAAAGCTTCTCCCTGACTTCCATAGCGTTGATTCAGCAATCATCATCAACGTTGACATGGACATTTTATCAAATCTTTAGGGACGAAAAGTCACTTGTGCAGCGTCTTGAAGAGATAAAGACACTTTCTCAGCTCGGAAATATACCAAACACACTCCAGGATGGAACACTACGGTACCCTGAAGATGTGCTCAAGCCATCTTCGGGAATGGAGATTAAATTCCAGTCAGTGTCTCTACGCGATTTTGACATTTTCGTTGTAATGGAGTTCTATGTCACTGATTATTCGCTGATGGATAGAAATGTCTCTTTTGCCTATCCTAAGACTGAAAACGTCATCAAGGATATCTCTTTCACTATTGGAAAAGGCCAGGCGGTGGTGATAGTTGGAATCAACGGCAGTGGAAAGTCAACACTCTTGAAGCTCTTCAACCGACTGTATGATCCTACTTCTGGTACAGTCTCTGTCGATGGGACTCTGCTCAGTTCATTCGTCGCTTCGGATGTGCGCAAGTCGATGGCTATGCTCTCACAGAATTATACACATTACCCCCTCTCCATCAGTGAGAATATCGCGCTGGGACTTGCTGATGTAGATGATGGCTTGGCTTCGGGGGAGGATGAAAAGAAGGGATTTTATCGTGACGATTTAATAAAAGAAGCTGCGCGGTTGGGAGGTTCGACGGAAGTGATTGAGAAGCAACCCAAGGGGTTCGATGAAGTCCTTCTGCCGAATTCCCATTCGTATTCCACCTCTCAGTCTAGTGGTGGAGAGGCGTTTCAGGACAAGATGAAGGAGATCAACAAAAAGGCGGATGTGTCTTCGGGGCAATGGCAGAGACTTGCATTGTGAGCTATTATCATTCGACCACGTCGGGTCTGCTTTCGTCGTTCAATTTTCCTTACTCTGCATACTGCATAGGTCGAGGTTGTTTTTTCGGGCTGCGGGACCGCACGTCAAGTTGATCGCTGTTGACGAGCCTAGCGCCTCTCTGGATCCGAAAATGGAGTATGAGCTTTTTGAGAGTTTGAGAGCTATAAGCACTGCTCAGGGTAAAACTATGGTAAATGCAGTCCATCTCGTCAAAGCACATAGACCGATTGACCAAAAAAAAAAAACTCTTTCATACAGGTGTTCGTCACACATCGTTTTGGTTACTTGACAAAGCGGGCAGATCTCATTCTGTACGTTTGGAAAAACATGTATATGCTTTGGTGTCATGTTGATTGGCTGATGGTGATTTTCGCTAGTGTTATGCATGATGGTTGTTTAGTGGAGCAAGGGAAACATGGTGATCTGTTGGAATTGGGAGGGGAATACGCGAAATTGTACAAGCTTCAGGCGGAAGCTTTCTTACCTGATGTAAGCATGTGGACATTTATGTTCTGAATACGACTGATCATGCCTAAATAGGAGGAGAAGTAGTTTTTTTTTTTTTTGGGGAGTATAGCTGGCTAGAAACTCTTCATTGATGTTTAGAGGAATATTTGTTTGACAGTGATTCAATGTTCCCAAACAGAGAGCACGGCTTATACTGGAATGTGGAGGAATGATAGGGAGTTCAGTTCTATTTTACCATTTAGCAGTACATATTATACCCAAAAATATGAAAAAAAAGAAAAAAATCCTCTCGCTCTATACAAAATTCAAAGAACCATTAGCCCATCAACACCATCACCATTCATTCAGTCTGCATCTACAGGGTTCCACCAAACTGCGCCTGCCTTTCCCCTATCAAGTCCATCTAGTCTAGTCATATCGTCTTCGTCGAGCTCGAAATCGTACACTTTCGCGTTTGATATAACGCGTTGTGGCTTGGAGGATTTTGGAAGTGGAATGAAGCTGTTTATCGGGGAGATGATGATCGGTATGAGTGTCTCGTTGGATTTTCCATACGCTTTTTAAAATGGTCAAAAAACGTAGCATTACTTACCCCTTTTGTAATGACCATCTGAGGAGAATATGTGAAGGTTGCTTCCGATGCTGTTCACAGAAATAAAAAAAAAAAAAAAAACAACCAGATTTCGTCAATATGGCAATATGGTAAATAGAGAGATTGCGAAACTGGCGCGCGCCGCAAAAATTATTACCTTGATAGATATATCCCGTATTACAGGATGGTCGAAGTTGCCCCTGACTAATGGACAACATGCTTCTATGAGGATACCGTGTTTTTGACAATATTCGACGATGGGTTTTTGTTGGCAGAATGGGTGGAGTTCGAGTTGGTTTACGGCTGGTTGTTCTAGGCCTGCGCGTCTGATCTCGTCTAGATGGGTTTCCGAACTGGACAAATAAACGAAATTTTTTTTAGTTATATGTGGTTTTGGTTGTGCACACAGGAATTTATTGTAAATGGGTGTGATTTTTGGACTTTGGACTTACAAGTTTGATACTCCCACACTGCGGATTTTGCCTTGTCTTTTAGCTTCGAGTAACGCGCGGTACGTCGCGAGGCGCCTTTTTGGACCGGATAGTGGGTCATGGATGAGGAAGAGATCTATGTATTCTGTATCAAAGTGTACCGTTAGGACATGTACTAAGGGGTGACATGAAATACGCACCGAATCCAAAAGCAGATAAGGACTGAGATACCACCGACAGTCCACTTTCGTAACCGTGTTTATCGGAAGCGATCTTTGATGCTGCAAAAAAAAAGAAAAAAGCTAGTGTTAATTTCCTTCCATCCATACATAATTCGTAGAGAGAAAAAAAAAGACGTACTGACGAAGACGTCTTCTCGCCTGAGTCCGCTCTCTCTCAGCGATTCCCCTACCACCTTCTCATTTCCGTATATTCGAGCAGAATCGATATGCCTGGTTAAAAAAGAAAAAGAAAACTGGAGGTTAAAAATATATATCCGTAATAAGAAGAATATAGTGCACTTGCACATAGCCCCCTTGGAGTGCAGCCAGACATGCAGATTTGCAATCTTTATTCTGATAAACGCCCAGTCCGATTCTTGGGATACTATACCCTAACGAAGAGAATACGAAGACAACATGAGTAACATGGCAAGCCTTGTACCCTATGAAAAGAAACGGCTCACCAGAGGAGAGTCGTAATGGAGTGCGCAGCGAGAGATTGTCCTCGTCATACATTTTTCTCAAAGATTATACAAAGAACTGGGCGGATAAAGATGGAAACCGGAATTCATCACGAGCTCTTAAAAGTCCTTTCGAATGGTCTCGATTTTACCAATCCCAAGCTCAACTAACATATCGCCGGTCAACGATTGAGTAAAATGCTTACAACAAAAATGAATTTTTGACCGTGACGGTGACACAGCCTACTCGGAGGATTTGTAAATACGATGCACGCCAATATATCAGCAGTGATAGGGTTGCTGTGCCGCGTGTGCCTTATAATATGTTGAAAGACTCTTTAAGGCCCATACATCTAGCATGTGCTTCTGTATCAACACCTTCGAAACCTACGACATTGTGTCAGGAAAAGGAGATGTGACTTGCGTTTCCTACCAGACGAAGAATTTATTGTAATTAGTCCCTGGAAAGCTTGAGGGCACACTTGTGTGCCAAACCTTCACCGGGGAATGATCCAAATTATGATGGGATA
>QLPI01001839.1:0-18225 GCA_003314275.1 Chroogomphus rutilus | reverse complement strand
AAAACCTTCGGACTGGACGAATCCGACCTTCCAAATCCCCAATGGCGTCTCCGGTCTTCTTCATCAAAAAGAAAGAAGGATCCCTCCGGCTCATCCAGGACTACCGAAAGCTGAATGCAATGACAGTAAAAAATCGGTACCCACTCCCTCTCATTCCGGAACTAGTAAATCAACTCAGAGGAGCCAAATATTTCACAAAACTGGATGTCCGATGGGGGTACAACAATGTCCGAATAAAGGAAGGGGACGAGTGGAAGGCTGCCTTTCGGACGAACCGAGGACTGTTTGAACCGCTAGTGATGTTCTTCGGTCTCACAAATAGCCCAGCCACTTTCCAAACTATGATGAACGACATTTTTCAAGACCTCATCTTAGCAGGGCTCGTCTGCGTGTACATTGACAATATCCTCATCTATTCTCGGACCTTAGCTGAACACCGGAGAATCACACGACAGGTGTTGGAAAGACTCCAAGAACAGAAGCTTTATCTCCAAAGAGAGAAGTGCGAGTTTGAAAGAACTCGGATCGAGTATCTAGGACTCATCATATCAGAAGGAAAGGTAGAAATGAACCCTGTCAAAGTCCGAGGGGTGACGGAATGGCCGACTCCAAAGAATCGAAAGGAAGTCCAGTCATTCCTCGGATTTGCAAATTTCTACTGACGCTTCATCAAGGACTTCTCCCTTCATGCTAGACCGCTCTTCGATCTCATCAAGAAAGGAGAACTGTAGAAGTGGGGAGAGAAGGAGGAGGCAGCACTCCAAAAAATTAAAGAGCTTATCACCTCAGCACCAATACTGACATTTACGGATGACTCCAGAATGTATAGAGTGGAAGCAGATGCCTCAGACTTTGCAACAGGAGCCACCATCTCACAACAATCACCAGAGGATGGGTTGTGGCACCCAATCGCCTTCTTTTCCAAAAGCCTAAGTCCGGTGGAAAGAAACTACGAAATCCATGACAAGGAAATGCTGGCCATCATCCGAGCTCTGGAAGAATTGCGGCATTTTCTGGAAGGTACACAACTCTGTTTTGAGGTCTGGACGGACCACAAGAATCTGGAATACTTCCGAACTTCGAAAAAGCTGAACCGAAGACAAGCCCGCTGGTCCCTCTTCCTATCTCGATTTGACTTCACACTCCATCACCGACCGGGACAAAGCATGGGCAAGGCGGACGCGCTCTCTAGAAGGTCAGACCACGGATCTGGGTCAGAGGACAATGAGAATATGGTCCTCCTCCGACCGGAGCTATTCACAATCCGAGCTCTAGAAGGGATTACAGTGGTCAGAGAAGAAAGAGACATCCTCCAAGACATATGAACAAAGCTTCGGACCTCGGGCCCCGAAGATCCAGTAGCCAAAGCTATTATAGAACTCCGACGAGGACAGGCCAAATCAGTATGGTCTGCTGAATGGATGGAACGGAATGGCCTCCTCCAATTCCGAGGGAGGATCTATGTCCCGAATGATCCAGACCTTCGGAGATGCATCGTTTCTCAGCACCATGACACACAAATAGCTAGGCATGCAGGGAGATGGAAAACACTGGAACTAATCTCCAGGAACTATTGGTGGCCCCAGATGTCACGATATGTAGGACAATATGTGAAAACCTGTGACTCATGCATACGGACCAAAATCCGGAGGCAGCCTCCGATGGGAGAACTAGAACCACTCCCTATCCCCGAGGCTCGGTGGGACACTATCAGCATAGACTTCATAGTAGAGCTGCCAGATGCCCATGGACACGATGCAGTCATGAATGTAGTCGACTCAGTGAGCAAAAGGGCACACTTCCTCCCCATGAACACTACTATCACGGCATTAGGAGCTGCACGACTCTATCTGACACACGTATGGAAGTTACACGGACTTCCAAAACAAGTGGTCTCAGACTGAGGTCCTCAATTTGTCTCGGAATTCACCCATGAACTCTATTGGCTCCTAGGTATCAAGCTCGCAGCAACAACAGCCTACCACCCACAGGGAGATGGACAGACAGAACGTGTCAACCAAGGGTTGGAACAGTACCTCCGAATCTTTGTCAATGAACAACAGGACGACTGGGATGAGCTCTTACCGATGGTGGAATTCCAGTACAACAATCATGTACACTCTGCCACACAGCAAACTCCCTTCATGTTAGACACGGGAAGACACCCACGGATGGGCTTTGAACCACAGCAGCCAAAGTCACAAATGGAAACAGTAAATGAGTTCAAAGACCGAATGGAGCAGTCACTAGAGGAAGCAAAATCAGCACTGGCAAAAGCAAAAGACGATATGGCACGATATTACAACCAACGCTGAACCCCTGCACCAGAGTACCAAGCAGGAGACCGAGTGTACCTAGATGCCTTGGATATCTGAACAAAGCGACCCTTGCAGAAACTGAGCCACCGATAGTTAGGACCTTACACCATTCAACAAAAAGTGGGTAGACATGCCTACAGACTCCAACTCCTACAATCCCTATCTCGACTCCACCCTGTCTTTAATGTAGTCAAACTCCTCCCAGCCCCAGAAGATCCAATTCCAGGACGGAGGTCCGAACCACCTCCACCACCGGAAATAATAGAAGGAGAGGAACATTATGAGGTAGAAAAGGTGTTGGGTAGTCGCTTGATGCAAGGAGGGCTCTACTTTTTAGTCAAATGGCAGGGGTATGGATATGAGGAAAATACATGGGTAAAGGAAGAAGACATGAACACACCCACTAAAATCCGAGAGTTCTACCTACAACACCCAGGAGCACCTCGGAGAATCCAAACAATGGCCTTCAAATCCCTATCATTCCGTGCCACGAGGACGCAGCACTCTAGAAGGGGGGGGTGATGTCAGGGGATGACCCTCTTTAAACTCCGATCCAACTCCAAGGTCTGATACAGGTCCGAAGTCCTACTTCTAACTCCGACCAACTCCGAGGCTAAGAGGCCCAGAAACCACCGAGTGGAGACAGAAAGGTCTTAACACATGATGATGAGAACTCGGAGCAAATACCTGAGCCTCGGACTTAGTACCAAGAGATTGGCTCTACAAACTCCGATGTATTGATTTGTAAGCTAGTGCACAGACCACCCATATAAAGAGTATAAAAGGGGCTCACCAGCAGCGGGATCCTTAGACTTTCCTCTTTGGATTCCCCCTGCTTAGGTGAGGACTCCACGTGTATTTAGGTAGTAGATAATTAAATAATCTTTGGATTCCCCCTGCTTAGCTTGCCTCCGAGATATACCTTGGGGCTGTAAGAGGGTTACCCTTACAATATGCTTGTACAACAATTCTTCAGACTATTACTGAAGTTCGTCTTAGGTATTTGTTACTACTTAACAATATAGACTATTACTGAAGTTTGTCTTAGCCAGAGCATTAGTCTCAGATCGCTGCGCCAACACTGTACATGCATGCAATGCCACAAATGCAATGAATATGCCATATGCATACATGACACCACAAATATGACAAACATGTTGGGATGATTCCAACAAATCAAGCCTAATATAAACAAAAACATCTATTTTCTTCATTCCTTTGATAGGAAATTATTGGTATATCTTCCTTTTATTTTCTTTTATTTTTATTTCATTTTTCATGACTGAAAAACCTGTATATTATTTTTTCACAATACATCATTGGATTTCAAACTCCATCAGGAGCATCACACATGATCCTCAATTTTCAAATAGCAGTCATTTATGACATCACATGGCTCATAGTACCTGCATGCATTTGTGTGCAGTATCATTTCTGTAAGGGCAACCCCAGTAGTACCTGAGGACTGTCACACAGGGCCTAGCAATGGAGGAAATCCTAAGGTCTATTACTCTTGCATATACACAAGGAAGGGGACTTTACCTAGCAATGGGGGAAATCCTAAGAGGAAAACCTAGGCCCCATTGCCAGCAAATCCCACCCTCTATATACCCTGAACCCACACTGCTTCCCCATCATATGCTACCCTTCCTCTGGTTCCAGTGGTACGATCTATTGAACTCCCATAGGCCTGGCCCTAGGAGTCTGGCCCAGAGCCTCGGTGTCTCGGCTTGGCATATGACGGGAAGGTTGGTCGGTCATTAACCTGCAGGGGTAAGTCTGTTGAGTTCTCCCAGCTCCCATTCCTCAGTCCTCTTCTCCATGGGTATCTCTCCCATCTATCATGGTCATCCCATTGAGCCAAGATTTTGGCAGACTGCATCATACTTGGCTTAGGAAAATAGCTGGGTCATCCTCTGACATCACCCCCCTTCTAGCATGCTGCGTCCTCAAAGCACAGGACATCAGGGACTCAAAGGCCACTGCCCGAATGTGTCAGGAAGCTCCTGGGTGTGACTGGTAGAATTCCAGGACCTTGACCGGCATTGCCATGTCCTCTTCTGCTACCCACATGTTCTCCTCATAACTGTATCCCTACCACTTCACCAGGAAATACAATCTTCCTTGCATCAGATGGCTATCTAGAACCTTTTCTACTACATAGTGTTCCTCCCCTTCCACTAATGCCGGTGGAGGGAGGGGGGGTTCTAGTCTGTCTCCTTGAGATTGGGTCTTCAGGAGCAGGAGCAAGTTTGACTGTGTTGAACACTAGGTGGAGATGGGACAGGGATTGGGGAAGTTGGAGTCATATTGGGAAATGGGAGATTCTCTAACAGATAGGAAGGGTCATCGGATCAGGGATCAGCTTAAAGGAATCCAAACCTCTCTCACTCAGACAATAACTCAACTAATCAGTCTTGATTGACTTCCAAAAAAAATATAATAATTTTGGCTGGCCATTTAAGAATGAATTACTCGAAGTAATTAACTCTTAAACTATCAAGCTCTTCAAAGCCCAAGGAAATACTTCAAAAATACTTATATATTTCGCTTATTTCTATTTGGACCCACAAGGACCCACAGCCAGGCACCAAACACTTATACATGGAAAATGGCACCAAACTGCTGGCTCAAGCTCTCAAGACTCAATTGTACAACAAATTCCTGGGCTTAGGTAATAGCTATTACACTTTAGGTCAGCCCAGAAGCTCGGCTTACTTACTATTAATATTTTGTGACTTGACCAGTCACAAGACTACTAGCCATGGGAACATGACTCATTAATGACTATAGGGTGACTCATTTGTGACTACAGGGTGACTTGTAACTGCCACAGGCTTCCAGGACCTTCCATTCCTTTCCACACCCTTCCACTAATTTCAGGAAGGTCTTGCCTTATTGGGGAGTTACATAATCAGCTTAGAATTAGTATTTATAGAGGCTAGTTCTGTAGTGTAAAGTAACTTAACAATCTATCTTACTATCACCCATGTCTATCAGATTATCTTGTGCATCAAGCACCCTTAGATACGTTGATCCGAAGGTCAGTGCCACACACTCTGGTACATTGGTCCGAAGGCCAGTGCCACCTTCTCATAGGTACGTTGATCTGAAGGTTAGTGCCTCCTTCTCTTGAGTACGTTGATCCAAAGGTCAGTGCTTGATAAAGGATTCTCGGTTAAAACATAAAAGGTACACAAAAACATAGTAAAAGAACTAAATCAGATTTATAGAACATCCGTAGAAATAATCCTAGGCAATGGTAGAATAATAGTTCACGTATACAAACTATTATTCCTACACATAATTGAAAAAGCACCTGCCAAGGCCCCCTCTAAACAATTCTTTTTGGACATCAACCCGGAGAGACTTCCACTTGCCTACATCTTGTCAGAGAACTTGATTAGGCTTTCTTCACACCAAAGTTTTGTCACAGTTCTCGGGTTACCTCATTTATGGTTCCAAAACAACCCACACACCACTTCTCCATCATATGCTACCCTTCCTCTGGTTCCAGTAGTACGATCTACTGAATGCCCGTAGGCCTGGCCCTAGGAGTCTGGCCCAGAGCCTTGGTGTCTCAGCTTGGTATATGATGGGAAGCTCGGTTGGTCATTAACCTGCAGGGGTAAGTCTGTCAAGTTTTCCCAGCTCCCATTCCTCAGTCCTCTTCTCCATAGGTATCTCTCTCGTCTATCATGGTCGTCCCATTGAGCCAATATTTTGGCAGACCATATCATGCTTGGCTCAGGAAAATAGATGGGTCACCCCCTGACAATATCCTTCTCAGTGTTAACCACACACACTGAGGGGATGAGCAAAATAATTCTAATGTAAAATATAAACTAGATTTTCTGTAGTTCTTTTATTAGGTAGTTTTCTTTTATAAAAGAGTGTTGACCACACACACTGAGGGGTTCTTTTATTAGTCTGTGTGTCCCTTGCATACCTACTAGAGTCACATTAATATATTAGAGCTCATTTCCTGTTAGGTATTGGTAATGCCGATGTTGCAGATAGGAGTCGGTCAAGTCCTGCAGACCAATCAGGGTGGCTTGGCTTCAATGTGCTCATGCATTGCACCCTGCTCTTCCATGTGTGCCACAAATTTGGACAGAAGAAAGACCCAGGAGGGTGCCGAGAGTGTTGGCCCAAGTAAGGGACTTCAGACAGGAGAAGGGAAGATGAGAGGAGATAAACCAAGTTGATATTCAGAGTGAGGAACTATCTACATACATTTGCTACTTATATAGGTTAAGAAGTGAGATGTAGAATAAGGAATGGAGAACAATAAGGTATGCAGAGCATGTGGAAGTATTGTCCACAGTGATCCAAAATAGAATAAGGAATGTGGACAAAAATAGAACAATGAAAATAAGATAATAGAAATATGGCCAAGAATAGAATCATAGAGAGTGACCAAATATAAAACAATAGGGTCATGGCTGAAGATAAAACAATGGACTTAAGGTGCATCCATACACATCCTTTATCCTACTCCTCTACCTCCTTACTTCCTTCCCTCCCTTCCAGTTGCCATTTCCATCACACTCTATTATCTCACCCCCTCAACAACATGCACACTTCAACCTTGAGTTGCAGGTTGTTGACCTGGGCTGGTGATGGAAACTTGGGTCAGTGTCCCATTTGGTTGCATGGTCTTGCAGTGAGTGTCCATACAATTCTCCTATTGCACTGGTAGCTGAGCATGCACTGTTAGCCATTTTATACAGTTGCCCTCTGTCTTGCAGTTGGTAGACCCACACTGTTTGTTCAGCATCCTGCTGTGTGTGATCCCTGGTCTGCATCCGGTATTTTCACAGTTACCTTCTGTCTTGCAATCAACTGATCACCCTTGGCCCTTTTTAGCAGTTGCCATCTGTCTTGCATGCTCTTATGAAGGAAGTTTTTCTATAGGGTAGTTTTGAGTGGTGCCTGCTGGTCACAGTAGGGCTTTGTGTATTAGGATCGGTAATGTGGTCCCAATGTACTGGTCGATATCTTGTTATGGCCATCCGTGCCTGTGTCCTGCACCCCCTGGATCCTGCTAAGCCAAGTAGGTAGGGTGCAATGTTTGTGTGGTGTGCATTCCTACTGTGGATGCCATGAGTCGACTCCTGGGACTTTTGCCTAGTCCTGGCCAGCTAGTTTTACCAGTTGCAAACTGGGAACAAGTCCTATGGCGGGGCCCATAACCTATTGCAACTATAGAGCATAGCCAGGCTACTAGTCACATAGTAGCTGGCCTTTGCACATAGAAGCTTAGGCTAAGACATTTTGATTCTTTATTGAAACTCAGCTAGGCTACTGTACCAGTTGCTTACTAACACTGTAAGTAGCTTCTACCGCTTGTAACTCCAACAAATCCAAGGATAAATGTGTCCTCATCGTAGCAGGAGGAAGGAGGGTATGGCAGCCCATATTTCCTCGCATCGACCAACCGCTTGCCAAAATTTGCAACGCGAGGCCGTGTAATACTCAAACTCGAACTTCAACTCGCGGCAGATATCGGTCTTTTGGGTTTTCCCAATGTAGGAAAAGGTGTGCTACTCAATGCATCAACGAAACGGCGAGCAGAGGCCCCAGCACATGACGCTAAATCTGCAAGTTGGAACCATGGAACTACGAGCGACTTGGACGGGGGAAGGATCGTGGAAGCATCATGGGTAAATCGTGACTGCGAACGCAATGGACTGAGCATTGGCGTTGAGGAGGCGCGAGAAACCGACGAAATGGAGCTTTGGATAAAGTCTTCTGGTTGACCATAGCAGATAATCCTGGTATCATTGCCACAGCTTCGGACTGACACATGCTTCTTGAATCTCAACGGAGAAAAATTCTGGGACGAACTTGATGTGCTCAGACACGAATTGGAGAATTACAAGACGGGGCTCAGTGTCAAGTGCAGACTTGTGATTGCTGATAAGGCAGGTCTTTTAACCGCGTATCAGCAATCACCAGGCGAGTTTCAAGAGGAGGGTGTGGATGACGAGAAGATCCAAGAGGCCAAGACGAAGCTCGCGTTTCTGAAGGTGTGGGTCCGCGACAACTCGTGCACATTGTGATGGACCTTCCATTACAGCACGGCCACTTGAGCAGACCCAGAGTTCTTTGGTTTTCCGACCTCGTCTTTCTGATCCCACGGTCTTATACTGTTCCCTTCAATGCCAAGCACGAACATTTTACTTAGAAAGTTTTTCTTCACCAAGACAGTCCGAGTTATATCATATTGATTGGCATCATGGAGCACTCAATATATCTGTAGCGCTATTTGTCACAGTATTGTTCGAGAAAGAAGATGGCTTCGATGACTCTGCGTGAACTGTCCGAAAAATCTCAAGGACTGAGTTTTTTGTCTTCTTTCTATTGTTATATATGTACTGAGGGGTGCCTGTGGGTGCTTTCTGACTTGTACTCATCGACTTCGAGAAGACCTACCCGCCTTTTGCTCTGCTTCTTCATCTAAGCTTCCATTCAACTATATATGCAAGACACGCCATTACTGAATTCACAAAAAACAGTTTCGTCATCCACAACCTTTCCTTATAACAAAGCCAACAAGTTCCAACATGCTTCACACATCCATCAATCCTCCAAGAACCCTGATAGATCGAATTGTTTCTTCCTCACTCTACCAAGAGAATCACTCACACATATAACTACATACGTCGATGACCCGGCATCGCTTTTCGCTTTATCTCGGGTTAATCGTCAACTTAGGGACCACATAGCCGATGACAATACTTGGTATCGTGTCTTTGCGTTTCACTTTTTAGGAGTAGGTCCAGACTCGGACCCCAATGAAGAGCAAAAACTCTTGGTGAGAAGGACAGGAAGAACCTGGAAAAAGGAGTTTGTCCGGAGATTCAAAGAAATTTAGTAGGTGTCTACGGATATATCGATAAATAAAGCCACTAAATCATTTCAAGCCGCTTGGAGAATTCTCGCAGTTCAGCCTTGCTTTATCAGCCGAACTATTGTGATGTATCTGGGATGCATCTTCTTGAGAACTTGCGACTCATGACGTCAGACTTATAATATGGCATCGTCGCCCGTAGCTTCCCTCTAACAGGTACGCCCGAAAGTTATGCAGTCTAGAGTAATGACCTACCATCTGGTAGGCAGTATCCTGAAAGGGCATTTCCACGCTTCGGGTAATTTTTTCCGTTTGACATTAATCCAAATCAGGAGTTCAGCTCACAATGGTGGTCATGTATCGCACTTTCGTCATGCGGCGAAACTGGGCGCATCGTCTGGGGCTTCCGAAATGGCTCGATAGCCATGACACAGGCTCCCCGTGTGATGGATTCCAACCGCCCTCCGCCAGACCTATGGCTTTGTTGTGTGGACGATGCACATACTGGAGATGTTCGCTGCCTGATGATTACTGGAAAAAAAGATATGTTCTTTATTAGTGGATGCTCCCATGGCCAAGTCAAGTTCTGGGATTCGAAGTACCTGGAATGCCTGTGGACGGGATTTGGACCAAAGGGTGATAATTTGCTGCCTGACCCATGTGTAAAAGTTGGGCATTGCGTAGGGGGACATATTGCTGCTGCCTTTTAAGGGGGAGACATCATGATTTGGTGGGGATTCCATCTGGATGGCAAATTTATTATCACCTCCTCGCAGGCTCTTAGGGTTGCACTGCCGGTCAATCATAAATCACCGGGCGTCTCCGCAATTGAGTCATTGTATGTTGATCCCAGCTCTTCGCCCTCAAAGGCTAAGCTGTTAGTCCTACACACAAACGAACGGCGTTTCCTTCGCATTCTAGTTGACCATCAATCTGGCCTTGTCACCTTTTCGGCATTTTGTGGTGGCCCGATCGGCCCATTCACCAGTATCAGACCTTGCTTTGTGGGTTACGAACAAGATTCTGCTGGTCCTAGTTTTGTGCTGGGAGGAGATAGTCTGGGGAGAGTTTCCTTGTGGAATTGGGATGCCGATGGTTTGGTGGTTAATCTCAAGAAACCCGATGATGTTTCTGCCACAGACAACCTAATACAAGAAATCAGTTCGTGTCGAAGATGGGAGGCGCATGATGACGGGGCTGTCTCTGCTATCGAATTTAATATGTTGGTCATCGTCACTGGAAGGTTTGTCGTGTGATTACTGTGCCTTGTCATTTATTAAATCTGTATTCCGTAACAGCTCACGTGGTACATTGAAAGTTTGGGATCGCCTGACTCTTTCTCTGCTAAGATCATTTGCTTCCCCCGCCGTTAAGCCCAGCCCGACGGGTCAATGGGATCCTGTCGGACAGATAATTCTTCATGGCGACCTGCTGGTCGCCAGCGTGGGCAGTCGTATTCTGGTGTGGCAGGCCAGAGCGGTGGTGGCAGACAAGAAGGTTAAAACTAAAAAGACCGGGAAGATGAAGGGAAGAGGCGTATGGAGCACGGTGAATAAATGGCAGCGTATGTGTTTCTTCCAGTGTGGATTATACGCAAATTGACGTATGAATTCAGAACAAAACGAGCTGAACAGAGACATCAGCGAATTCAATCGGATTATGGAGGATAAACGTAAACATGTGCCTAGGCGTTGTAAAGGCACTAAAAACACTTGATAAAAAATATACGCATATAACTTTCCACTCTTAGTTCAACTACGTTCCAGCGTTGAACACGGAAGGAGGGGAATATTCAGTGACCGGATGCTGTCTCAGTCCGAATCATCAATTATAAATAATGTATACATCTCCGTTAAATAGTGTTGAATCCACCACATATACGCTCAATGCATGAAAATCCCACATCCAGGTGATGAAGTTATCTGTTTCTTGGCCAGTTTGCGATTGAGTCCGACATCATGGCGCAACCACACCAGGAGCACCCAATGGCTTTCTGATATTAGTCAGGGAAAGAAGCTCCCTTTGGATTAATCTTTTACCATCCCTCAGCATATGATATATGAACCACATCTCTCAAGTCTCATCTCAATTACATATCCCATCTTTGAAGGTAGAGAAACAATTCCAGATAAGTTCTTTTTGGTTTTAATGTGCCAGCCTTTATCCCAGAAATACTGAAGTGGATGAGATCAATGCTCAGGTCCTGGGGGGAGGTGAAGCTTTATTCCAGTGAAGATACCATTAAAGGGCAAGAAACCAATAAACACCAATGTCCTCTAGAATATCTAAACTCCATCAACATGGGTGGTCTTCCTCCCTCTCAACCCAAAGTCAAGCTTGGAGTGGCTTTGATGATCCTTTGGAATCTGGACATATGTCAGGGACTTTGCAATGGGATACGACTCCAATTGGTTCAAATGTTTAACAGGGTACTGTTTGTGAGGATCATTTCAGGGCCATTGACAGGACACACTGCATTTATTCCCAGAATCATGATTTCAACAACTGCAGAGCAATTGCCATTTGAACTGCACTGGCATCAATTTCCTGTCAGGCTTGCATTTTCTATGACAGTGAACAAGTCTCAAGGACAATCTTTAGGAACAGTAGGAATAGACTTAGATTACCCTGGTTTTCACAAGGACAATTTTTATATAGGTATGTTAAGGGGTATAAATTGGGGGAGAGTATATGTTTTGTTACTGGAGGGAAAGAAGACAAGCAATATTACATATAGAGAAGTGTTACTCAAGGACAATTTATAGATATTAATAGATAGAGATGTGTTGAACATAGGATTGGAAAGTTGTATTACTCATTTCCTATAGCAAGTGTGATTAATTTTTGATATATATATATTATAGTAATCGATGCATCAGTGCAAGGATAGTAAGTAGTGATGGCTGCAAAGACCTACTGTTATGGCCCATGCCGCCAAACAACCCACATTAAACCCCACTACCACCCGCACCGTTTCCGGGACCATTCTAACCACTCAAAGTCTGAATAACCGTTTCCAATATTCCAATGCCTCAATCCGAGATTCCATGTGTCTATCAAGCCCACAATACTGAGCTCCGGTTTACTTGGTAATACTGATTGATCGACCCTTACCATTTAATCCCACACCAGTGACAAGTCATTCCTCACTAGTATGTGGTCTCGGCTCAGTACATTCGGCTCATCATTCGGTTCACTTTCCTCATCTCACCCCCTCTATTCATTGTTATTCTTTCATTCCCCTTCCTTCCCTGTAACCGATCCCCTTTGGGACATTTACTACTTGCCTATTATTTGGTCATGGCCCTATTGTGTTATATTCAGCCATTGTTCTATTTTCACTCACTCTTTTGTTCTCGGTCATACTTTATTGTTCTATTCTCATCCACATTCCTTGTTCTATTCTTGATCATTGTGGACAATACCTCCACATGATTCTTCATACCTTATTGTTCTCCATTCCTTGTGCCACCCAGTTCCACATCTCACTTCTTAACCTATATAAGTAGTGAATGTATGTAGATGGTTCTTCGTTCTGGAAATCAACTAGGTTCATGCCTTCTTATCCTCCCTTCTCCTGTCTAAAGTCCTTTACCTGGGCCAATACTCTTGGTATTCTCCCAGGTATCTCTTCTGTCCTAAATCAGTAGCACACATGGAAAGTAGGGTGCAATACATGAGCACGTTGAAGCCAAGCCACTATGACTGGCCTGCAGGACTTGGCCACTCCCATCCGACACCTTGGCATTCCTGAAGCCTGACAGTTTCCGAACCTCCGAAGATTCTGAAATCAAGGTTCTGCTCCTTTGATACACGATGCACAGGATCATTGTGTACCTCACTCCCTTGTTCTTTGTTTTATATTGCCCCTTGTACTCTCTTCCCCCCCTTGTCTTTACTCAGCAAAAGATAGTATAAGACCAGATACATGTATATAAGTCACCAGTCGATTGGACTATTTGCCAGTACAAATATCGACTTAATTCTGCATTGTAGTTTCTGATTAAGTTCCAGTAAACTTTCTGACTTTCCAAAATTAGGGACAGATGATTGAGGAGGGTGCAACACATAAGTTGAAGCGAAGTCCCTGTGACCTCAAACCACTCGTACCTCCCTATACCGTGAACAGTCCCAATTCCCCTGGTGCTTCCCGTCTCCCCATCCCCCTTCTGATTCCAATCCCAAATCTGTGACCCTTAGTCCCTCCATTCCCAGAGTATGAACCCCTCTTCAGAAATCATTCAGAACCCTCTGGAAACCCTTCTGGAAGACTCTAGCTAAGTGCCGACATGCAGATTTAACACCTACAAGACTACCTCTTCCTTGCATAGGTGGCCACAGGGCTGCCATCCTTGCAAAGGTGACTGCCAGGTTACTGTTCAAGAAGACAAGAAGCCATATGCCAAGTTGATATTCAGAATGGAAAATTATTTACAGCCATGTTCTACTTATATAGGTTAAGAAGTGAATGTGGAATCAGGGTGGTGTAAGACATGGAGAAAAGAATAAGGTATGGAGAGCATGTGAGAATATTGTGCACAATGCTTAAGAATAGAACAATGAAATGTAAACAAGAATAGAACAATAAAATGTGGCCAGATAAGATAATAAGAGTGTGACCAAGAATAAAACAATAAGGTGTAACTGAATATAAAAAAATAAGGTCATGACTGAGAATAAAGCAATAGAAAATGTCCCGAGGTAAAATGGACTAAGAAATAAGGAACAAGTGGGTTGGGAATAATAGATAATGAATAAAGGAAGAGTGAATGATGAATAAAGTGGGAGGTGTGAATGATGAATGTACCAAGCCAAGACTGACATACTAAGTGACTTGTATATGACTTGGTCACCTGCACATGGAATTAGACTTGATGTTTGGTTGGTACTACCAAGTGAACCAATGCTTGGTACATGTACTCGACACTGCCTCAAAAACCATGTGTTCACTTTCTGGCCCCATGTATAGTCACACTGAACTTATCTCTTTTCTGTTCCTGTAAAGGACAACTGCTGCCCCCACTCCTCCTTTAAAACATGACCCATCGGAATACACAATGACTTCTGCTATCTCTGCTGTGATCTGTACTAAGGCTCAATTCCTGTCCTGTGAGATTTCCATGCTGAAGGCTGGGGCCCATTTGGGACCATGCACTACCATCTGGATCTTTTCTATCTTATCTACTCTAGGTTATAAGCATGCATAATCTCATGAAGGGGGGAGCAGTGTTGCTTCATGTATCTTTTTGCAGCTTTTTGAACTATTATATCCAAGGGGGTGGCTGTGTGGTAGGCAGGCTAGTCTCACTGCTGCCCTGTGTATCCCTTTTGAGACTAAGAGTGGGAATGGTAGTAGGTTGGTGTGTGCATCCAATGTGTCATTCTCCATTGTCCTGAGGGCCCCTGTGATATCCAGTGCTGCTTGCAGCGAGATCCATGCTAGTTTGTTGATGTACCCCTTGGTGCCCTTTCTATGTTTGGTGGCTGGTATGAGGAAGATATCAGCCACATATAGCATTCTTGGTACAGCTACTGCAAGGTAGTAGGCTCTCATGTACTTAGCTGCTACTCCCTTTGTTGGCCTTACCAGCCTTCTATACTGCCCAATATATGCCTCGCCCTTTCTCAGCATGTAATTGGCATGTTCCTTGAATATTAGTTCCTGGTCTATGATTACTCCCAGGAGCTTGTATGTTGCCACCAGCTGTATAATGTGCTGGCCAATTGTTATAAATGGTCTGTCCAGCAGTTTGGTCTTGTTCTTGCCAGGGTCCTTCTCTTTTCATCTGGTGAACCCTAAGAGCCTGAATTTTTCAACAGTGAATGCTCTGCCAGGTCTTGTCATTATATCTGCCAGTTTGTTGAAGGCTTCTGTGAGGTTTTTACCTTCTGCTATAATGGTCATATCGTCTACAGATCCCATGCTGCCTTCCCCCTTCCTGTTCTATGCCACATCTATCAGGTCTGTATTGAAAAACTAGTATGTGATTGCTGAAAGGGGGCAGCCCTGGTCCATCCCCTGCCCTATCAGCCTGGACACTGAGGAATAGTTGTTGAAATTGATTGTGGTTGTTCTGCCCTTAATTTTTCCTGGTAATCTATTCTGTGTACTCTTGTAGTATCCCTCTCCTGCACATATTGTGAGTAAGTCTGTCCAGAACTATGCTTGGAAAGGTCCCCTTAATGTCTAGAAACAATACTCCCATGACCTTTTCATGTCTCCATGTGTCTTTCATTTCTCCCACCACATAGTGTATAGTGTCTGTATCAAGTACACAATATCAAGCTCTGGTTCACTCAGTAATGCTGACCAAACAACCCCTACCAATTAATCTCACATACCAGTGACAAGTCATTCCTCACTAGTATGTGGTCCAGGCTCAGTATATTCGGTTCATCATTTTTATTCACTCCCTTCACCCCATCCCCTCTATTCTTGTTATTCTTCCATCCCCTATCCTTTTCCTTACCTACTTCTCCTTGGGACATCTGCTATTTACTTATTATTTGGTCATGGCCCTATTATTCTATATTCAGCCACTTTCTATTGTTCTATTTTTTACTCACACTCCTACTCTTTTATTCTTGGTCATATTTCATTGTTCTAGTCTAGATCACTGTAGACAATACTTCTACATGGTCTCCATACCTTATTCTTTTCTCCATGTCTTATGCCACCCTGATTCTACATCTCACTCCTGTCAAGACCACAATACCGAGCTCTGGTTCACTCGGTAATACCAACCGATCGACTGACCTTTACCCATACTATCCTCACTATCACACAGTCTTGGCTCGGCACATCCAGTACATTATCTAGACTACTTCTCCCATCCTATCCCTTTCACCCCTTCCTATCCGCTCATCCCCTCACCCATTCTCCCCTGAAACATTTGATAACCACTCATTATTTTGGTCATGGCCTTATTGTTTTATCTTCAGTCGTCCTCTATTGTTCTATTCTCACCCACTCCTTCATTATTTTATTCTCAGCCACATTCCATTATTTTATTCTCAGCCACATTCCATTATTCTAATCTCGCCTACATTCCTTATTCTATTCTTGTTCACTGTGGACAATGTCTCCACATGGTTTTTCATACCTTATTATTCTCCATTTCTTACACCACTCTGTTCCACATCTTGCTTCTGAACCCATATAAGTAGCAGGATGTATGTAGATAGTTCTTCACTCAGAATATCAACTTGGTTCTCACCCTCTCGTCTGCCTCTTCCCTGTCTAAAGTCCTTCACTCAAGCTGACATCCTTGGCACCTTTGCAAGCCTCCCTCCTGTCTAAATCAGTGGCATGTACAGAATAGCAGGGTGCAACACATGAGCATGTTGAAGCCTAGCCACCCTGAAACAGTCTGCAGGACTTGACCAACTCCTCGGCTTTACCGAGTCATAACAACTCCTTAACCTATATAAGTAGTACATGGATGTAAATGGTTCCTCATTCTGAGGTTCAACTAGGTTTATGCCTTCTTGCCTTCCTTTCTCCTGTCTGAAGTCCTCACTTGGGCCAACACTCTTGGCACTCTCCTGAGTTTCCCTTCTATTCCAAATTAGTAGCACGCACGGAAAGTAGGGTGCAATACACAAGTATGTTGAATCCAAGCAACTCCGATCGGTCTGTAGGACTTGGCCAATTCTCACAAACATCATGAAGTCAGCACTATTGTAATAGCACTCGGCCCACATATCGTTGGCATTCCTGGTACCTGACAGTCTGTCATTGTTCTTTCTAGCCTGCACCTGAAATGATTGTTGGGCAAGAGGTAATGTTTTTCCACCATTTTTGCCAGTTCTGCCATGCAGGGAGATAACACCTTTCTGATCATGTCGAGAAGTGCTATTAGTCTGTATGCACCTGGGGCTGTGTAGTCCACTTTACCTGGCTTGTGCAAAACTTTAATGATTGAGTTTTTCCACTCCACCAGGTATGTTGTGAGTTCAAGGTTATATGGAATAGAGGCCCTACATAAATGAAAGAGGAAAGGGATAGAGTGTAGATTATTGAATAAAAATAAAAAGTAACACTACAAACATATTAGCATATCACTCAATTACTTTACAGTCTGTGTCAGGGGACAGCCTCCTGCCCACTGAGGGCTATTCTTTCCTATTCTTTTCTAGTATATCTTTTATTGTCTATCCTCCTCCCCCTATTAATTCTTTAGTTTAATTCTTATCTGTTTCACTGACTGTGACATGACTTACTCATGTCACAGTCACTAGCTATATAGTTGGCTGCTTAGGTAAGGGATCCTCACCTCATTCTCTTCTGGATCCCCTTACCAGTGTCTGATTAGCACTGTGGGTAGGCTAGGGTTCGAGTCCCTGAGTCAGGCCTAGGGAGAAGGCCAGGGCTGGGTGGTGTCCCGCTGGTTCTAGCTCCCAGCAGTTGCCCAGGAATCAGTACCAGCGTGAGTTGCCCTTACAGTCTGCAGTTTCATGTGATGAAGAAGGTGTTTCCTGTGTCCTTGAATAAAAAAAAAAGCAAATGTGTATATGGTTTCAAACCTGAATGCCTCATTGCCTCACAAGATCTTTCTTCCCAAGCACCACTATCTGCTTGCACAGCACATTGTTGTTGTTGTTGTTGTTGTTGTTGTTGTTACTTTGCATGCAGTGTCCATTTTGTGTTGCTCACCTTACCATTTCATAATAGCACCTGGGGGAAGAAACAGAAAAAACAAGAAGATCCTTGTGCAAAATGGTGGATGTTACACTTGAGTCACATGACCTTAGTGGAAACTGGTTGTCTTTTGCCTTATTTGAGATACTGATCATGTAGCTTAGGCAAAAGAGTAGTACTTCACCATAAAGAAATATTTACTAAGCTTGTAGGGATAATATATACAAGAAAATTCATTGATTATGCTGTGGCTCCATGCTGTTCTAATTTTTGTGAGATTATATGAGCCTCATGTCCCCCAAGTCATGTTTTGATGTCCATTTTCCCGACCTTCAATATCACTTGTGTTGATTTGCTCAGTCCTGGTCTTACTATTGATCATTTGAAGCAGAAGCACCAACAGGCAAAAC
>QLPI01001838.1:0-45976 GCA_003314275.1 Chroogomphus rutilus | reverse complement strand
GGACCATCGGACTAAGTACTGCAGGGGGCACCTGTGTCTTCTTCAGTCAATCTTCGAGTCAAGGATCTCAGAGATCTCATATTTGGGTTCTCCATCAATGACAACTGGGGGTTGGGGTGGGAGAATGCATTTGGAGAAGGTGTTCGGTGTTGATGGTTCTAGCATGGAGACGTGGAAGACGGGGTGGATGGCTCTCATGCTGTTGGGGAGTCGCAGGGTGAAGGAGATGGTTCCTACTTGCGCGATGATTTCAAAGGGACCTAGAAACTTCTCTGCTAGTTTTTTAGAAGGTCTTGTAGTTTGGATATTCTCGGACTTAACGAAGACTTTGTCTCCAACTTTGAAGTTCGGAGGAACCGCTCAGCGACGATCTGCGGAGGCTGAGTATTGGGTCTGAGCTTCGGATATAGTCTTTCGGAGTTGTTGGTGCAGGTCATCCAAGTCGACTATGAAGTCGTGTGCCTGAGAGGAAGCAAGGTCGCATTCGGGGTGAAAAGTGATGTTCAGATGATAGCCCTTGTTGGCATAGAAGGGGGAGATTCCCGTCGTTGCATTAGGGGCATTGTTGTACACAAATTTGGCGATGGGTAATAGTTCGGACCAATTGTTTTGCTGGTAGTTGCAATACACTCGGAGATACTGTTCGAGGGTTTGATTAATGCGTTCAGTTTGTCCATCCCCCTCGGGGTGGTATCCTGATGTGAAGTGAAGCTTCATGTCTAGGGCCTTGCCGAGGGATCAGAAGAACGAGGAGACAAACTTGGATCCTCGGTCTGAGGTGACATGTGATGGTACCCCATGCTTTGAGAATATGTGTAGGACGAAGAGTCTGGCAAGGGTTGGGGCAGTGATTGTGTCGACGGTGGGGATGAAGAGGGACTGCTTTGTTAGGTGGTCTACGATGACGAGGATAGTGTCGTAGCCATCCGAAGTGGGCAGTTTCTCTATGAAGTCCATAGAGATGGAGTTCCAAGGTCGTTCGGGGATCGGTAATTGCTTGAGTAGCCCATAGGGGTGATGTCTCTGTGGCTTGGACCTCATACAAGTGGTGCAAGATTTAAAGTAGGACTTAATGGAATCTCGGAGTTTGGGCCAGACATAGTCTCTTCGTATGAGCTCCAATGTCCGATTCTGACCAAAGTGTCCAGAGATTGGATGGTCGTGTTTGTCCTGTAAGACTCAGAGTCGGAGGTTTCCATGATCGGGGATATAGATTCTTTTATTGAGGAGGAGAAGTCCGTCCTCAGAGATGGTCCATCGATCGGTGGGGTTGTCCATTCGGGACAAGGCTGTGGGGTCTTCTCATAGTAAGGTTCGGATGTCCTTATGGAGTTGTTCCACGTCCATGATCATTGCAGCTTGTATTACTGGAGAGTACAGGGAGGTAGCTCGGAGTGACGATACAAGTTGTTCCATTGTAAAGACTGGTTGGAGGTTGTGTGGATTGATCTTGGCATAGTCACTTCCTCCGTCTTTAGGGTAGACGTCCCATCGTCTAGTCAGTGCATCGGGTTTAGCACCGAGGCGACCAGGTCAGAAGCAGATTACCATGTTGAACTGGGAGAGATATTCGGACCATCGGACCTGCCGATGGGTGAGTAACTTGGTTGTTGAAAAATATTCTAAATTCTTGTGGTCGGTGACAACGTCGATCGGATCTGCTAAACCTTCTAGGTAGTGTCTCCAGGTCTTGAAGGCTTCAAAGATGGCCAGTAGTTCTTTGTCGTGTACATCGTAGTTCAATTCCGGAGGGGTGAAGGTTCGGGAGTGGAAGGCTATTGGGTGGATGTCGTTGTCCGTTGGTGATATGGTGGACAGAATTGCTGCGAGGGCGTAGTCCGAGGCATCGGACTCGACAATGAGTTGAGATCTGGGGATCCACTGTTGTAGGATTGGTGCCATAGTGAACGCCTTCTTGAGCGTCTCGAAGGATGTTCTGCAATTCTCAGTAAGATTCCACAGAGTGTCTTTCCGTGTCAGGTGAGTTAGCGGCACTGTGATGTTGGAGTAGTTGAAGATGAAGCGTCGGTAGAAGTTTGCGAATCCGAGGAAAGACTGAATGTCTTTGATTTTTTGGGGTTCGGGCTATTCCTGGATGACTTTGACCTTGTCGTCGGCCATGGTCAGGCCCTTCGGGGAGAGGATGTATCCGAGGTACTCCATGGTGTTGGTGTGGAAGAAGCATTTATCTGCTCGGGCATACAGGTGGTTTATTCGGAGTTGTCAGAAGACTTCTTTGAGGTGGTTTCTATGTTCTTCTAGATTGTCGGAGTAGATCAAGATGTCGTCTAGGTATACTAGTACGGAGAAGATGTCGTTCATGAATCGCTGGAAGGCGGCTGGGGAGTTTGTGAGTCCAAAGGGCATCACACTCCATTCGAAAGATCCATAGCATGTGCAGAAGGCGGTTTTCCATTCGTCGCCTTCTCGGATGTGTACCAGGTGGTACGCATGTCGGAGATCTATCTTGGTGAATATTTGGGCCTTTCGGGGACTATCCAGGAGATCGGAGATTCAGGGGAGTGGGTAGCAATCCTTCTTTGTTATCTTGTTTAGTCCACGAAAGTCGATCCATAGGTGTAGTGATCCATCTCTTTCTTTCGGGCAAAGAGGACTGGAGCGCCCCCAGGGGAGCATGAGGGTCGTATAAACCCTGTGGATATGTTCTCATCTGAAAACTCCCGGAGGGACTTCAGTTCACTTTCAGAGAGAGAATAGATTATCGAGCTCGGCATTTGGAACACATGGTGGTTGAATTCCACCATGTACTTTGTGATGCGTTGGTTGTCACACATTCAGAGGGCTTTGAGGTCAGCTTCGGCCTCTCCTTTTGGATCGTGGGGGCCGAAGTTGGCTTTGAGTTCGGAGACAAATTCCTGATAATCATAGAGCCAGTAAGGGTCTTCTTCAGAGGAGAGACCAGGTTCAAAGTAGTCCAAGGCAGTGCCAGTTAGATACGATAGTATATAGGTTACTTTGGCACTGTCGGAGTCAAACGCATCGGGGTGGTCTCAAAAGTTTAAGGTGCACTGCACCAGGAACGGTTGTAATTTCTTGGCGTCGGAGCCATCAAAGGGGTCGGGGTCTCGAATCTTGGTCCGAGCTGATGATTTCTTTGAGCTGGACAGATGTTTAGCTAACATGGTGATGGCTTCCACCAAGTTGGCTTCACCATTGGCATCGTCTGAGGGTGGCATTCGGGGTTCTAGAAGGGGGTTTGACGAGTGTTTGGATGGTGGGTTTGGGGCTGGTGAAGGGCTTGGTAGCATATGGACGTCGGGTTCTGCGGCAGGTAAGTTTGGGGTCAGGAATGTGCGGTGTACCAAAGCTACTCTAAGTGTTTGGACGGCTCTGATTTGTTTGCTGTGTCTCGGCCCTTTCTCACAGGTGAAGCATCGTCCTTCAGCTTGCAACTGATTCAACTTCTCCTTAGAGTGATTAACCTTGTGTGTATTGTGGTTATTTCTAGTATTATTATTACTAAGTGTGCCGATTGGTGAAGGTCCCTTTGGGGGAGTCTTTTTATCCAGATTGTTCCCTTTTTGACTAAGCTTAGGGTTGTCGTTTTTCTGGAATGTTTTCCCGCTAGGATTCATATAGGTATCGGTCCCCCTTTGGGGTCCATCTCTTTCTCGGTAATTAAACCTATTTCTTTCCTTGAGACAAAGCTGCTCAGCTGCCTCATACCTTTCTCCTAGGAGAATCAATTTCTTATATGCCATGGCTTCTGGACTGCACCCAACCTTAATCTATTCGAGTCAGATATACTGGGTGGCTCCATCCCATACGATCTGTGTAATTTGTCACTTCGTGATATTGGGGAACCTTTTTGCTAGGAACTTCACATCCCTTGCGAAATCAATAAATTGTTTCCTCCCTTGGTAAGAGTTCATCAATTTCCATCTTAGCTCTAGCTTATAATCAGGGGGGAAACAGTAATCAAATAGACCGTTATAGATTCGTTTAACAGTCCATTTCTCCATGTGATGTGCAACATGCTTCATATAGAAGACTTCGGCTTTGTCAGATAAGTAGGCAGCCATTGCTTTTACTGCCCATTCATCGGTAATCCCAGACATGCTGAACCAGGTATCCATATTGTAAGTCCATTGATCTAATGTGTCTAAATTAGCAGCCCCATTGTAGACTGGCGGCTGCTTCAATTTTATTCCAGCCAATAGTCTTCGAATTTCTTTCGCTTTCTGAAGCTCCTTCCTCTTTTCCCCAGAAGTCCTATCTTTGTTAGACTCCCCAGTACTACTTGAATTGTCGGAATTGGTCTCTTCTTCAGTGCCCGGTGAGTCATCCTCGCTGCTGGACCCACTTGAGGGCTCACTTTCGGAGGAGCTGGATGGACTTGAGGGAGGTCCCTTGCTACCGCTCTTACTAAAGTATCCCCCACTGGGTACCTGTGAGGGTTTGCAGGAGTACCTCTCGGACTTCTTTAGAGGTTTCTTCGTTATGCTATTTGTGTGGGTTTTCGCACGATCTTTCCCCTTCTTCTCTGGGGCTACTTTAGCTGGCAAGGTGAATTTGCCCTCTATTACCCCCTTACCCTTTGGGCTAACTTTTTCTTTCTTAGCTTCCTCAACTATTTCCGTGATTACAGCGTTCAACTCGAGGCTGGGACTTTCTTTGCTTGTGGAAGCATGATTCCATTCTGGGGGTATTTCCCCATATGGGTTGTCTTCATCCAAGCTCTTGCTCTAATCGAAGCAGGTGGTTCCTGCTTTCGCTCCTATTGGATTTTCTTTGTTGGAGGATTGGGGGTCCATTAAGTTTTTACTAGTATCCTGGTTTTTCAAACTAACTAGTTTTTCTATTTCTAGAATTATAGATCTTGGCACAGCAGTTGTGCCTTTCAACAGTTTTCTAAGCAGGGTTGTATCAAAGGGTATCCCCTTGCCATTCACCTTCCTGCTTACTGCCTCTAGGGTCGCAATGGGGTTTATTGCCTTATTCTGTGCCTCCCTAGTTCTTTGAGGGATTGTGACAAGACTTAGTGTCCCATCATGTGCCTTCCCTTCTGCGGTCTCCCCTGTTATCATTAGGGGGATCACACTTGGTTTGTTTTCCTGTGGTGCCATTTCAGCCATCAATGGATTGATTAGGGTTCGTACCTTGTATTGAGGGTCAGCATCGGCCAATTCCTTTGCTAATGTTCTTCCAGTTGATTTGGAAGCCGCCTCATTCTTTGAGGTCTTCTGTGGTCCTCGTGGAATATGAATGCGGCTGCTTTGAGTTCGCGAAGGTGAGGACATTCTTGTAGCGCTTTTATTTCCTTGTAGTAGACGGTTGGTAGGTGGTGGTTTCAAGTTGGGTGATCAGGCTGACCTTGAGAAATTGGTAGTTTTGAGTTTTTAAAGTAGAGAGTGTAACCAAAAAGATGTGATGTTTGTCGAGCGATGCAATGAAAAATGGTCACATGAGAAGTAGAACTTATCGGAAACACAAGAGATTGGTTAGGATAAGTCTCTGATTCCTCTAAGCTACCATTAAACTACTCGAGAGCGAGTATTTATACAAGTCGAGACTCCTAATAAGTAAATGAAAAGACATAAAACAGAATGTGATATAAATGGAATACTAAAGAAAAGAACAAAAAGAATATACTTTCAGGACTATAATAAAGCTCTAGTCGATCAACTGTTGAAGACAATTGTTCAGGGGGTCGCTAGGCAGCTCCTTCCATTACAGCATGCCCCTTGGTGACTGTGGTGGCAGATCTTGGGGATTCCTTGGCTGTGTGGCCCAATCATCTCAATCACACACCTGTCACACCTGCCATCACACACTCCTTGCACCCACTTGCTGTGCCCCAGCCTTCTGCGTGCCACCCACATCTCTCAATTGCACACTGTTACAGATGAATCAAATCTACTCCAGCTCAGTCACTCGCTCCCCAACCCACTTTTGGACCACAACCCATGGAGATTGATCAGGCTCGAGGGAAGCCAGTGAGGGTGGTGATATGCTTCAACTGCAGAGAGCAGGGACACATAGCACAAACTGTCCCAAACCTCAAGGTATACAGAAGGTGAGAGCAACGATGGATGGGTGGACAAAAGATGAGAAAAAAGAGGTGCTGGACATGTTAAAGAAAGAGGATTTTCAGGAGGGGCAGGAGTGAAAAGGATGTCCTCCTCACCCTGGATATTGGTAAACTACTTCACCCCACTAGCAGTTGAAGAAAGTATAGAACTGGAACCTGAAATCATCCCAGAACAACCCTTGAAAGTCGAGAAGGAGAAGAAAGAGAAGAGGAAGCTGTAAGGGCAACCCCAGAGACACCTGAGGGCTTTCACACAAAGCCTAGCAATGGGGGAAATCCTAAGATCTATTACTCTTACATATTCACAAGGAAAGGGACTTTACCTAGAAATGGGGGAAATCCTAAGAGGAAAACCTAAACCCCATTGCTAGCGAGTCCCATGCCCTATATACCCTATACTCACGCACCGCTTCTCCATCATATGCTACCCTTCCTCTGGTTCCGGTGGTACAATCTACCAAATGCCCGTAGGCCCGACCCCAGGAGTCTGGCCTAAAGCCTTGGTGTCTCGGTTTGGCACATGACCGGAAGGTTGGTTGGTTATTAGCCCATAAGGGTAAGTCTGTCAAGTTCTCCCAGCTCCCATTCCTCAATCCTCTTCTCCATAGGTGTCTCTTCCACCTATGGCTGTCGTCCCATTGAGCTGAGACTTTGGCAGACCGTATCATGCTTGGCTCAGGAAAATAGATGGGTCTTCCCCTCACAGAAGCAAGAAGAGGAGGTGGTGATGGTAGAAGAGGTGGAGAAACCCATAGAGGGAACGGAAGGGTGGGTGTTGTGGAGGATATACCAAGACAACAAGTAAGGGCAGGAAGTGTTGAGACAGTGGACACACAGTGGAAGGAAAAGAGAGGTGACATCAGAAGTAGTTGAAGCCATACAAGGGATGAGAGGAGAGGAAGGCATAGAAGTGGTCAAGGAACTTAGGGGAAGGAAACAGTGGATCAGACGAATCAACCAAGAGGTGGAGCAGATTGTGGATTTCTTGGAGTCTGCCATGTCCTTGGTCCTATAGTCCCCCTTTTTGTCACTTGGTATTCACACAACTGGCTGTCAAAACAGAGGGCATATGACTTCCACTTGTCATACATTGTTGGAATGGTCTCCAGTGTGTAAATCCATTCCACCACCTGTGGGGACAGGTTCCTTTTGAGCAAGGCAACATATCCTTCATCATTATACCCTGCATGTGACCTATGTTCCTCAAACTCGACGAAGAACTCTGTTGCTAGCCTTCCTCCTTGTCTCAGCTGCTCCAGCTTTTGTTGAGCCATTTCTTTCTTGTTTGGACCATGGAATGTTATCAGCAGCTCAGTACGGAATTCCTCCCAACTCTGGTAGCTGCATGTTCCTGCTTCCAGTTCCCCTGTGATACGACTTGCCTACTGAGCCGCAAACTTCACTTTCATATAGGACAAGGCCAAGTAGATCTTTTGCATTTGAAATAAGATGCATCATCCTCGAAGTTCAGGTAAAGCTCATGCAGGAAGATATCAATCTTCTCTGATGAGCCGTCAAATGGTTCTGGTCTTGCAATTTTGCCAGCTGATGGGATAGAGGAGTTGGTTGTAGATGTCAGCTGGGGTGTTTGGGCTTGTAGTGATGCTAGGTGTTGGTTAAGGTGGTGTGTCTGGTTGTTTGCCATTGCAGTCAGGTCTGCATTTTTTTGCTGCAGGCCTGTGAGGATTTGTTATAGGAGATCAACATCCATGATAGGGTGTTGTAGGGATATAATAGTCTTGAGCTAATGTCAGCAACAACAAGAGCTTCAATACTAGAGAGCGGAAGAGGGAAATAAGCAATGATACTTGTCAGTGTATTGACCACAGCTCAAGACTGAGCTTTAACTAATTACCTAAGAACTATACATATAGTCTGGTGGAGCAGCGGAGTCCAATAACAAGTAATAGAAAGGGGAGGAGTAGGGAAATCAGGACAGTACCATAACCTGCAGTTGATAAGGTGGGAACCCTCGGTGTCCCATAAATTTGACAATCAAAGGACCTTGGGATATCCTTACTACACACCCACACATGTGCTCTTGCAGCAACCTTATGAACTGGAAAACTTAAACTATGGAGGTTCTTCTGACTCAGCAGTCATGAGGCATGCTGACTAGAGTAGAGGTGTTATATCCGTGATATAACTCCGACATCTCGGACATCCAACATAGGGCGCTACAAAGAATCTCCCTCCGAACCAAGTCCGAGCCAGTCTGAACCCACCTGGTCACCTCCAAGTCCGACCAATAACAATCACCTCAGACCTCAGACAACCTTCCTTTCTCATCAAACAATAGTCTTATTGTAACACCAGTTGTAGATCTTCTTGTACTCCATTTTTGTTCATCTTATTGTTCTCTTGACTATTCCTAATTAGTTACAATAAGGATCGCATGTATAAATACCTCCAGACTTCTGTACCATACCTTAGTTCGAATATCGACTTAGTATTCCCACTCACTCTCTGAACTCCGAAAACTTATCTTCTCCAAACCTCCGAAATAAAGGACTGACGATCGAGGAGGGCGCAACATCAAAGTTGAAGCCAAGTCCTTACGACTCCGAACACACAACTCGGACCAACTTACGTCAGCTCGGACCTGACGCAAACTCGGACTATAACAAGAGGTTTGGAGGGGGGATAATGTTAGGGAATAGGGGATGATCCCTTGAAGTCTGGACACTTCTCAACCAGTTCAATATGTAGGAGTCCAAACCTCTCCTGCAAGGAATAATCCAACTTAAATCAGTCTCATCTGGACTACCAAAAAAATATTATAATGTTTTGGCTGGCCATTTAAGGGTGAATTACCTCCAAGTAATTAACTCTTAAATTATCAAGCTCTTCATCTTAAATACTGTGATGGGGAATATGGATTGGTAGATTGTCTAGCTACTATGATACAGATATTCGTAGCTATGGGATGTGTAGCTAATATTCTGTGTGAATATATGCTGTTATGCTAGCGATGTGCAACAGGTCGATCAGATGTAAGCGCCGGTCCGAGAAGCTGGTGGCGATATGACTGAAGGTCGTGTAGGTCGTTGTGGATGATCTACAATAATAAAATAGATCAATAACGGCATGAGCGTGATATAGAGCACCTATTTAGTTATCCCCGCTGGGTCCGTAGCCTTGAACGATGACGATGGAGGTTCTGACCCAATGCGGCTTGACGTCACATGGGTGCGTCGAGTAGATATCAAGTATAAGTGTAAGGGGTTTTTTGGTATGAGAGACTGGTAGTATTCATTGTAATTACTCTGTCTTTATACAAGTAAATCCCTTGACTATAATATGATCCATAATTAACGGATTTTGTGGAGCATATGCAGGGTCGGCCCACTGTGGGCTGCTGTCAGGTACCGTACCGAGACACGTCTATTCGGCAATGCCGACCGAGCAATCACCCCATATCCACGACCAAGTACCCGCGTTGCATGCATGACACTTGGTACGCCGGTTTCAGCTCGGCACGTCCACCATCCACACTCCCTGTCCCCACCCCTTGGTCCACTTCACCTCAGGACTTCCTGTCCTTGTACTATCCTTGGTTACAAGCCTTGTCTTATAGTCTGGCACCTCCTATTGTCCTATCTTTGGACACATTCTATTATCCTGTCCTTTATTGTTCTATCCCCGCTTTGCATTCCTTGTTCTAATTTTGTTCGTTGTGGACAATGACCACATGCTCTGCATTCCTTGTTGTCCCACATTCCTTATTCCACATGTCACTTCTTAACCTATATAAGTAGGACATGCATGTACATACTTCCTCATTCTGGTTATCGACTAGGCTTAGGCCCTTCTACCTTCTTCTCTTCTGTTAAGTCCTCAACTCGAGCCGGCAGTACCAGTATCCTCTCGAGTATCTGTCTGTGGCAAATACAGTGGCACGCACGGCAAGTAGGGCGCAACGCACGAGCACATTGAAGCCAACGCCACTACTCTTGGCCTGCAGGACTTGGCCATAGTCCGTCCGACCTTTTCGCCAACACCCCTCGGCAGTACCAAAGTCCGTCAGTATCCGACGCTTGACAGCTGCCCCGATGAGATCTTCCTAGAGATATGACACCTGTCAGTTGTGCCCTTTGAATAGAACTGCTTCTCCCTTTGTTCCCTTCTTGTTTGCAACAGTTATTGCCTCTCTGAGTCGTGTCCCGTGTCTCATTCTCCTGTTTCTCAGTCATCTGTCCTCGGTGACTGCATATATGCGCCCCAGTTCCCTCAATTCTTGTTCCTTACATGTGAGTCCCTTCTCCTATATCCCCTGTATGTCCTCCTATCCATTTACCTTCTTCCCCTTCTGTATCTTATACAAAATGTGCTCTTCTGGCCCCTACATCTCCTGATCATCTGGGCACTTAGCATGTAAGTCACCGCCGGTTTGTGTCTCTCGCACGGTAATTACTAGTAAGTCCATGTGTTATACTACTTTCCACTGCATGCCCACTAATACTTATTCTTTACACTATTTTACACTATTTCTCCTTGTCATATGACCAGATATACACTCAAAGATATTTTTTGTCCTTATTTTCTCATCTCTCACTCCCTTCTCCCCATTCCTTCCACTGTTCGTCACAACACTTCAAGCCCAAGGAAAACCTGCAAAAACATTTATATTTTTTCACTTATTTCTATTTGAACCCACAAGGACCCACAGACAGGTGCCAAACACTTGCACATGGAAAATGGCATCAAACTGCTGGTTCAAGCTCTCCAGACTAAATTGTACAACAAATTCCTGGGTTTATGTAATAACTATTACACATAAGGTTAGACCAGAAGCTCGGCTCACTTACTATTAATATTTCATGACTTGACCAGTCACGAGACTACCAGCCATGGGAATATGACTCATTAGTGACTACAGGGTGACTCGTAACTGCCACAGGCTTCTAGGACTTTCCATCCCTTTCCACACCCTTTGACTAATTTCAGGACAGGCTTGCCTTATCGGGGAGTTACATAATCAGCTTAGAATTAGTATATATAGAGACTAGTTCTGTAGCATAAAAGTACGAATTAATCAATCTTACTCTTATCCATAATCTACCGGATTATCAAGTGCAGCAAGCACTCTTGTATAAGTTGGTCTGAAGACCACTTAGGTACATTGGTCCAAAGACCAGTTGCCACCCTTTCCGTCAAGAGGTCCAAAGACCAATAGGCAAACAAGAGGTTCATTACGAAGAGTGAAGCTCACTATTCTAATGAAGTGGAAGGTTCTTGGCTAAAAAGAAAAGGTATGCAAAAATATAGTAAAAGAGCTAAACTGTCAAGCATTGGTAATGCCGAAGAAGCGGGCGGGGAGTGGCCAAGTCCTGCAGGCCGGAAGTAGTGGCTTTGGCTTCAACATACTCATACGTTGTGCCCTACTGTCAGGCCCCGGACATACTGACAGGCTTTGGGAAAGCCGAAGGGGTCGGACGGGTAAAGGCCAAGTCCTGCAGGCTAGAAGTAGTGGCATGGCTTCAACGTGCTCATGCGTTGCACCCTACTTCCCATGCGTGCCACTGATTTGGGACAGAGGGATACCTGGGAGGGTGCCGAGAGTGTTGGCCCAGGTAAAGGACTTGGGACAGGAGAGGGGAGGACAAGAAGGCGTAAACCTAGTTGATTTCCAGAACGAAGAACCATCTACATACATTGGCTACTTATATAGGCTAATAAGTGAGATGTGGAACAGAGTGGCACAAGGAATGGAGAACAATAAGGTATGAAGAATCATGTGGAGGTATTGTCCACAATGATCAAGAATAGAACAAGGAATGTGGATGATCATAGAACAAGGAATGTGGATGATCATAGAACAATGAAGTATGACCGAGAACAAAAGAGTGAGTGAAAATAGAACAATGGGAGTGGCCGAACATAAAACAATAGGGCCACTGCCGAGTGACAACAAAGAGTGAATGTCCCAAGGGTAAACAGGCAAGGGGAAGGAAGGGGAATGAAGGAATGACAAAGGATAGAGGGGACAGGATGAGGAAAGTGAACCAAATGATGAGCCAAATGTACCAGACCGAGACCATGAACTGGCGAGGGATGACTTGTCACTGGTGTGTGGGACTAAAAGGCAAGGGTTGTTCGGTCGGTACTACCGAGTGAACCGGAGCTTGGTATCGGGGGCTTGACACCTACTTTCTATGCGTGCCATCAATTTGGAACAGAAGGGATACTTGGAGAGTGCCAAAGGTGCTGGCCTGAGTAGAGGACTTTACAGAGGAAAGGGAAGGTAAGGGGCCTAAGCCTAGTCCATACCCAGAATGAGGGAGTATGTACATCCATGTCCTACTTACAGTGACTCACAAAACCGAGTCAATGTTTGGTGCTTTTGGACTATTCATTGAATAGCTTTGAATATAAAACATGTATGAAAAAGGTGTTGGTTCATAAAAGAAAGAATCTGATCAGGGCTATGCAACCATTAAAAAATTATGTAATTATGATCAGGGGTAATGAAGATATGGGCAATTCAAATCAAGGACCCATTGACTCAGTTTTGTGAGATGGTGTCAGAACAATCAGAATCTGATGCTCCATCTATTATATAACATGCAACCCTTGATAGATGGTTACTATAGTAACCTTATCTTTCATGAGAACTCAAATTAAGGTATTTAATCCCCTCCAACATGTCCAGAACTTCACTACACTCCAATGCACCCCACTTCCTCTGCTCAAAAAGAAAACATCCTCTCCTTGGCCTCTCATGGTCATTCCACTCACACTATTGCCTCAAGACTCAGCCTCAGCCAGTCTACAGTATCCAGGACTCTCAGAACTCTCCATCCCAACCAGCCCTGCTCCTCTGGAGGTCGTCCCCCCAAGCTTTCCTCTAGAGATCAACATTCTATTTTATCACAAATTGCTACTGGCAGAGCTGCCAATGCTACCCCAGTCACCAAACACATCAATACAATTATCCCCCACCCAGTCTCCTCAGAAAAAGTCAGAAGACTCCTCAGGAAACATTCATTTCAAGGCTGTGGTGAAGAAGAAAAAGCCCTTCCTCAGTGCAAGGCATAGACAGCTGAGGTTGGCCTTTTGTCAAGCCCATGATACCGAGCTCCGGTTCACTCAGTAATACTGACCGATTGACCCTTACCGTTTAATCCCACACCAGTGACAAGTCATTCCTCACTAGTATGTGGTCTCGGCTCGGTACATTCGGCTCATCATCTGGTTCACTTTCCTCATCTCACCCCCTCTATTCATTGTTATTCTTTCATTCCCCTTCCTTCCCTGTAACCGATCCCCTTTGGGACATTTACTACTTGCCTATTATTTGGTCATGGCCCTATTGTTTTATACTCAGCCATTTTCCATTGTTCTATTCTCACTCACTCTTTTATTCTCGATCATATTCCATTGTTCTATTCTCGTCCACATTCCTTATTCTATTCTTGATCATTGTGGACAATACCTCCACATGATTCTTCATACCTTATTGTTCTCCATTCCTTGTACCACCCTGTTCCACATCTCACTTCTTAACCTATATAAGTAGTGAATGTATGTAGATGGTTCTTCGTTCTGGAAATCAACTAGGTTTATGCCTTCTTTTCCTCCCTCCTCCTGTCTAAAGTCCTTTACTCGGGCCAACACTCTTGGCACTCTCCTGGGTATCACTTCTGTCCAAAATCGGTGGCACCTATGGAAAGTAGGGTGCAACATACCTCGGCACTCTCCTGGGTATCTCTTCTGTCCCAAATCGGTGGCACGTACGGAAAGTAGGGGCGCAATGCATGAGCACGTTAAAGCCAAGCCACTACAACCGGCCTGCAGGACTTGGCCACTTCCCGCCAGCATCGTGAGGTCGGCACTATTACTATGGTGCTTGGCCCATGCATCGTCGGCAGTACCGGTGCCTGACACCTTGGCTTTGAAGCACAGAGAGTGGACTGTAGAGGACTGGAAGAGGGTCATTTGGTCAGATGAGACCAAAATCAACAGGTTTGGGTCAGATGGGAGGCAGTGGGTCTGGAAACTGAAGGGGGAGGGGTTGAATGAGAGAGAGGTACAGGGGACAGCCAAGTTTGGAGGGGGAAACATTATGGTATGGGGGTGTATGGGATGGAATGGTATTGGCCAGCTTCTGGAGATTGAGGGGAAGATGGATGCTGATCAGTTTGTGTCCATTTTGGAGGACCACATGCTGCCCAGCCTGGAGGAAAGTGGAATTCCTGAGGAACAGGTAATTTTTCAACAGGACAATGACCCAAAGCACAAGTCAAAGAATGCCAAAAACTGGATGGAAAACAACAATATCACTCTCCTTGACTGGCCTGCACAGTCTCCAGACCTGAATCCTATTGAGCACCTCTGGGATCATGCAAAAAACAGGCTTAAGAGTATCCAACACCACCCAAGGGAGTTTGGCAAATTTGGGAGAGAGTAGAGGAGGTATGGAATAACATACCACCAGAGGTGTGTCAGAATTTGATAGAGAGTATGCCTAGAAGACTTGAGGCAGTAATTAAGGCCAAGGGGGGCAATACCAAGTACTAGAATTGCAACTTACTATTTCTCTGATACCCTCTCACAAAACTGAGTCAATGAGTCCTTGATTTGAATTGCCCATATCTTCATCACCCCTGACCGGAATTACATAATTTCTCAATGGTTGCATAGCCCTAATCAGATCCTTTCTTTGATGCACCAACACCTTTTTCATATACGTTTTACATTCAAAGCTATTCAATGAATAGTCCAAAAGCACCAAACATTGACTCAGTTTTGTGAGTCACTGTACATAGGTTAAGAAGTGACATGTGGAATAGGAATGTAGGACAATAAGGTATGCAGAGCATGTGGGTATTGTCCACAATGAGCAAAAATAGAATGGAGCAATGTAAACAGGGATAGAACAATGAAGACAGAATAATAGGAATGTGGCCAAGGATAGGACAATAGGGAGTGACTGACTATAAAACAATGGGGTCATGGCCAAGGATAGAACAATGATGAAATGTCCCAAGGCAAGGCAGGTCGAGGAGTAAGGAGCAGACGGGGTGGGATTAATGGGTGGTAAATGAGGGAGAGTGGATGAGGGATGGGAATGAGGGATGTGGATGGTGGATGTGCCAAGCCGAGACCAGCATACCAAGTGACTTGCATGCAGCTTGGACACTTGTGTGTGGGCGTAGTCTAACTGCTCAGTTGGCACTGCCAAATTACCAGACACTTGGTACATGTACTTGACATAAACCCAGATTATATAGAACATCAAGTGGAAATAATCCTAGGCAACACTACAACTAATAGTTTACACTCATAAACTATTATTCCTACATGTAATTGACAAGGTACACCTGCCAAGAGAGAGAGAGAGAGAGAGAGAGAGAGAGAGAGAGACTATCAATTAGAGTGCTCGAAGCGCTAAGCGCTTATGGTGCACTGTAAACTACTGTGTAGATACATGCCTGCCCTAATAAGTAAAGGTTGTAGTAATGCAAATTGTCCAAGTGAGGGAAAAAAGGCCTTGTGTGTGCAGATGCTTGGGGCTGGTGACACGGTTCTAAACCTAACGCCCTTTTGGATGGTTGCATCCATGGACTTTTGTCTCTTGCTGTGTAGGGATCCCGCCGCTGGTTACCCAGCGGCGGTCAAAACTCCCCGCATCACCAACATATGCAACACAAGGAAATAAAAGTGAAAATGGGGGATGGGTAGCTAAGGATAGGGCATATCGTCGAGGGAGGGTGTAAAACATATAGGGCAGGTGTTGCAGTTGGAAATAGCAGTGGGTGTAGCTTTGCAGTTCGACTGGAGTGATGGCTGGGGAGGCGCATGGGGTACTGCATACCCGTAGTTGGGGAGTGAGGTCTGGCTGGATGCGAGAGCCAGAGGGGGGGTTGTTTGCAGTTACTGCTGTGGTGCTAAATCCGAGTATTCCTTAAAATGCCTGCTGGCCTGTATAAACTGTAGGGTGTGTGGTATTATTTTCGGGTTGCTAAGTAGTCTAGGGATAGACTGTGATGCTTTGCCTGCTTTTGTTAACAGAGTGTGTCATTGGCTTTTGTATTTAATGCAGTGGATCAGGTAATGGGACACTGTTTCAGGCCGGTGGCAGGTGCTGTAGAGTGCACTATCTGTTGCCTTGATTTTCTTGAGAAATGCATTGAGCACGACGTGTCCTGTTCTGAGCTGGACAATGATGCTGGTGGCACAATGGGGGAGCTGACTCAGTGTCTTGTATAGGAGCCAGTGTGGTAATTCGGCATTGATCCTTGAAATTTTTTCAAATCTGGGCGATGTTGACCAGATTGATTGCCATCTCGGGAGTATTGTTGTTTTCCGGTGAGCCTTGATAGCAGATATGCTGGCAGGCAGCTTGTGTCGCAGGAGTCTTGGAAGCATGGCCGGTAATGAGCAGGCTCCTTCAGCTGCCTCTTTTGCTAAAGTGTCAGCCCTCTCATTGCCTGGTATGCCTTCGTGACCAGAGATCCATTCTAGGTATATATGGAGGGTACACCATCTTTTCTTCAAGAGGTGAATGGTCTTGTGGATTTCATCCAAGAGGTACTGTGCTGGCTGTGCCCGGTTTTCGCAGAGGGCTGTGATCTCAGATTGGTTGTCGAGGGCAATTAGTACTGTTTTTGCCTCATTGTGTTGACCAACAAGCTCCAATGCTAGCAGTATACCAACCAGTTCACCTTCAAAGACTGTGTGTCTTGTTTTCTTTCCCAGGCCATGCTTTAGGTGTTTATCGGATTCAGGGATGACGGCGGCAGCCCCTATGTTGTCCTTGTATCCAGAGCCATCTGAAAATATTTGAAGGTTGTCTATCCTAATATGGATAGTGGCTTTTGCATCATTCTTGTATCTGCGATGTGTGATATAAATTCAGGTCGCCAGCCAGGGTGGTGATGTGCAGGATTGATGGTTTTGATGGTGTTAGGGCAAATGTTGTAATGGTGGAGCAGATTGTGTATGGTAGAGGGGTGTCGGTGTGGGCGGTGCTTTGTGCTTTTGTGGATTGGGCCATGTAGCAGGTGTGTCTCTGGGAGTGTGGCAAGGCGGAGAATTTCCCTGTGACATGTGTCATCCAATCGTATTTGGATGGGCAGTATATTGGCATGAAGCTCAAGAATGTCCGTCGCAGTACATCTGAAGGCGCCCGTCATTAGTTTGCATCCTAGTCTCTGAATCTTGTCTAGCTTCTTTGTGTGCCCTATAGATCCGGTATTCTGGCCAGTCCTTGCATTGGCTAAAATAGGAGTATACCACACTGGTAGGGCATATTCAAGCTTAGGCAGAACCATGGATATAAAAAGCTGTCGAATATGGTGTTCAGGAAGGCCAAAGGAAGGATGGGTCAGCCTGTTGATTGCTAGAAGTAATTTCTGACCGTTGTCTATTGCATGCTCTACATGCTGATGCCATCTCAGCTCCTGGTCAATTTGCACCCCTAATAGTCTGGCTTCTGGGACACATTGAATTATATGGCCTGAGTGTCAATGGATGAAGTCCTGTCTTGTAACATTCTTGCATCGTGTAAGTCGTAGACATTGAAACTTAGATATCTCGGCTTTGGAGTTATGTGAGGCTGACCAGGATACTTGTTTGTCAAGCATGTTGTTGAGTAATTTGTCGCATTCCTCGAACGTGTCTGCCATTGTAACAAAGAAGTTGTCATCCACATATGCACCACCGCCCTCATTTTGTCCCTTTGGAATTGACACCAGACCGTAGCTATAGATAAGGTACAGTATCATAGAGCTAGTTTCACCTTGCCCAATGCCGTTATTGATATTTATGGGCTCAGATACAAAATCATCAAAACTCAGCATAGTGTGTCTATCCTCAAGCATGGACTTGAAAAAGTTCACTATCTCCGTTGGGTATCCTAATCTGATCATGTTATTGATAAGGCGGTCGGTAACAGCATTTGAGAAAGTATTAGCAATGTCAAGAAATATAATAGTAACCACCTTGTTACACCGCCATGCACCCTTAACTTTGTGCGTAAGGTATAGGAGAGAGTCGGTTGTTGTCCTTTCAGGGAGGCCGCCAAAGTGATTTGGAGGTAGGAGAGAGTGTCGGAGGGTGAGGTAGACTGTGATATCTGTCATGACTCCGGATAGGACCTTGCCCATGGTATTATAAAGGGCGATGGGGCAGTAGGCCTTTGCAGCGGTATAGTCTGGGCATCCTTGCTTCCGAATGACTACGGTGTTCCACACTCTCCATGCCTTTGGAAAGTAGTTAAGGCATATAATAGTGGTGAGACAAGTATGCAGGAGCAGGATGAGAATGTATGACATTTTCTTGAGGACTATATTTGGGATGCCATCCGATCCAGGTGCCTTGTGAGGACTGGTTTTATTGATTCGTCGCTGTATTTGATGTGGGGCCGGTAGACTGAAGTGAAGTGGGGTAGGTGGGGGATCAGAGTCGTTATCGGTGGGTTGGAGGTCAGCAGGCTTTGGTGGGAAGAATAGGTTCTTGAAAATCATCGATTTGTCTTCATCTGTTCGATATTCAGATAGGGTATTGCCTTCGGTGTCCTTCTTTAAGAGCGTAGGGACTTCATGGCGGCCAGTGTCTGATAGTGGGTTTTTTGTAAGCTTGCCTGCTGACCAGACATCACATTCTGTGGCATTTTCTAACCATCCTTTCCAGTGTCATTCCTTTGCGGTCCGCATAGCTTTGATGTATACATTTCGAGCTTTGTTGCGCTGGGTTCTCATAATAGGGCCATGTATTGTATCTCTTGCTGTAAACTCGGTGCGGCTGGCTTGGGCAAATTTGTGACGTAGCGTAGTGAGCTCCGGCATCCACCAATGCTTCATATAGGGGGTTATTTTTGATTGTGGGACCTTGTCTCGGATTGTGACCTGGATGGCTGTTGTCAGATGGGCTACATATCAGTCAAGGTCTGGTGGGGAGGTTGGAGCTATGGCTGGGTCTATCAGTTTTGCATCAAGATTAGTTACCAGTCCTTTTGCAAATTCATCCCAGTCAATATTTCTGAAATTGCATCCTGGTGTAACGTGGTTTCGTGCTGGTTGAATGTCGATTGTAGTATGTATGGGGAGGTGGTCAGTGCTTGGGATGCGAGCATTGTGATTGGTGTTGCAGGCTAGGATATGATGGGTGATTTCAGCAGAGCAGAAGAGGAGGTCAATGGTAGACCAGGTGTTGTGACTGTCGGATTGGTAAGTTGGGGTTCCCTGTGGTAGGCAGAGCTCCATGTGTCCTTGTGCTAGGATTGTGAGGAGATCCTCTGTGTTGCTTTGCTGGCATCTGTTGGGGTGAGCGCTGCCTGACCACATGACATTGTGTTTGTTGAAGCGCCCACCCAAACCATAGATGTGATCGGACTAGGGGGGTGTTGTAATAACCAGCCTTGGAGGTGGGTGATGGCAGCATTGGTATTAGGGGGGTTTTAGATGTTGTAGAAGTCAATGGAGGCATTTTGGGTGGAGATTGTTATCGCAGTAATCAGGTTAGAGGGAATGCAAATCTGTTGTGAAAAGGAAGAAGTCAGCTGTGTAGATACTAGTATAACTGAGAGAGGGGGGCTCAGGTCATCTAGTTCTTGCACCGGGTAGATAGGAAACCATTTAGGAGAGGCTATAGTGAGCCGGGAGTGTGGGTAAATGTAAGGTTCTTGAATAAGAATAAGGTCGAATTCGGCAGGGTCAGTTATGTTGATCAGGGTAAGAGTGATGTCCTTCAAGTGCTTGCAGTTTTGTTGAGTGATCTTTAGTGTGTCATGCCGAATGCTCTCACACATCGGGGGGCAGGATGGGGGGAGAAGTCACTCCAATGATGTTAACTACCGGTTGAGGGGATGGAGCAGGGCGGGCATTTTGTGTCTTGTTGGAGCTGGGTCCTGCAGTGACGAAGGTGAATGGGGTGTGCAATTCATATCACCCAGTACAGTATTCCTCCCTTCTGGTTTGCGCGTTGAATGTGGATTTTGTGTTTGGGCAGCTCCGGATCCAGCTAGCATGGTCACCGGCACAGTTGGTGCACTTGGGTTTCTCAATAGAGCAGTGTTGGTTCGGCAGACACGGGTTTTCATGCATGCAGGAGTGTTTGGTGGTTAGGTGTGGGCCCACGCATCATTCGCAGCGCTTCTCCCCATTACACTCTGTCGCTCGATGCCCCCAGTCTTGGCATCGGAAGCACTGGGGTGGTCTGGGTATGTATATACTGGTGTTGCAAAGCACGCCATCAATGGCTAGACCCTGGTTGATCGCCATGTTTGCTGCTGTCTTGTTCTTGAAGCTAATCATGAGTGGGCCACGCTGACTTTTGTTTCGAGAGTCTAGGCTGTTTAGCCATTCTATTTTTTCAATGGAAAAGTCTGAGGCTGTAGTGTTGCTGTTGATGGTCTTGATAATTTGAATTGCATCTTTGGGGTTGTCAGGATCATGCCAGAAGGAGGTCAGTACATTGTGCGTGACTACTGGGTAGGTGCATTGTGGGACCGTAGCCATTGGATCGATTAGCTTCGCCCATTCTTGTGCATGTACCCGGGCTCGATTAGCATCGTCTGCCATTTTGGACATGAGTGTAAGGTTTCCGGCTGCCAATTTGGAGGTACCGCAGAGTGGGGAAGGCATATCTAGTCCTCTATTTTGGGGATCAGCAAAGAATTTAGTTAGTATATTGTCACATATTTTTGTGAGTATAGTGGGGGCAACTCCATGGTGTTCTCTGGTCTTGTCTGAGTTCTTCAGCGAGATGAAGATCTGTTTTTCTCGAAGTTTGGCCAAGGTTTTCAGTTTAAGGGTTGCCTGGTTGCTTGCTTCTCCATTTTTGACCATGTCGGTATAGGAAAGGGGGTGGGGCACTGTGTTACTGTAGGTCGGTTGTGCAGCGATGGCCTGTTTGATATTGTTTATTGCTGATTGGAAGTTGTTGTTCGATATGGGGTGGTGGTCACCATAGAGCTGGGAGGCTTCTCGCAGTAATCTAGTAATAGCTGTTAGCTGGGCCGCGCCATCCCTACCTATGTTGTATGTACTCCCTTTCCTGAAGTCCCCGAAGGTTTCAAGGGCATTCACTAGGGCAGAGAGGTCAGTTTTGTTAGCCTCAGTTATACCTCGGGGAGCCAGGATAGCAACGGGGCTTCCTGGGTCAAGGAGCGTGGGTGTGGTGGCTCTACGTCATTGCCCGTTGGGTGTCTGCAGACCTTGCGGACTCAGTTGTGGACCAGAGGGTTGCAGCACCAGTTTGGGGTTGTAGTAAGAAGTAAGGCAGAGAAGGGAAGGGGGAAGGGTGGTGCATGAAGAAATTAGAGTGTAAAGGTGTGTGTTCCAAGAAAGAGCATTCCAAGGTGTCCCCCCAGTTCCAGAGGTGTGTGCCAGCCAATAGGAACGTGGGAAAATATGTTTGAGGTGGTGGTCAGGGTTCAAGGAGCCCACAGGTACCTGCCAAGGCCCCCTCTAAACAATTCTTTTTGGACAACAACACAGACTAGCATTCACTTGCTGTTGTCTTGTAGGGGAACTTGATTAAGCTTTATTCACACCAAAGTTTTGTCATGATTCTCAGGTTAGATCATCAACGGTTCCAAAACACTAAGTCCCCGGTACTTCATTGTCTGCTTCCGTCCCTTCTGTCCCTGTCAACCTCAACCTCAACCCTCAACCCCCTATATCTTCGGAACCTTATCCCCCCTTACAGAACCCTTCAGAAACCTATAGAATCCCCCTGGTAATATTATATTAATTGCCTGACATGTGGATTTAACATTGATATATTCCTCCACTGAGCCTTTGCCCTGGTACCTGTCAGGGGATAACCCATCTATTTTCCTGAGCCAAGCACCAGTCACCCAACCGGCAGACTGATACAGTCTGCCAAAGTCTCAGCTCAATGGGACGACAGTGATAGACAAGAGAGACACCCATGGAGAAGAGGACTGAGGAATGGGAGTTGGGAGAACTTGACAGACTCACCTCTATGGGCCAATGACCAACCGACCTTCAGACACTGAGACCCTAGGCCAGACTCCTGGGGTCGGGCCTGCAGGTGTTTGGTAGATTGTACCACCGGAACCAGAGGAAGGGTAGTGTATGATGGAGAAGCAGTGTGTGGGTACAGGATATATAGAGCACGGGACTCGCTAGCAATAGGGCCTAGGTTTTCCTCTTAGGATTTCCCCCATTCATAGGCAAAGTCCCTTTCCTTGTGTATATACAAGAGCAATCGAGACTTAGGATTTCCCCCATTGCTAGGCCCTGTGTGACAGTCCTCAGGCACTACTGGGATTGCCCTTACAGTACCATCCCATTCCTTTGAGTCATGTCAAGGGCAGGAGATGTTTGTTTTTTGGGCAGAAGTGTTCTACCAGGTCACTCCTGACAGCCTTCCAGTTTAAGTAGTGAGGGTGTCCCATTCTCTCGCTTTGCAGGACCTTGTCAGTAAAACAAGCTGCTCATCCCAATTTGAAGTATGACAAGGCCCAATGGATACAGGCTTGATCGTTGGGGAATTGTTCATCACAAACCAGAGGTAAATGGTGTAGGAGTTGAGGAAGGCTCAGCCCCTCTCTCGGTCTCTGTTGAAATCTCAGGGGAGGCTGGCCTGACTTGAGTGTTAGCTTGGGATGCAGTGTTAAATCCACATATCAGGCACTTAAAATAACAGATACCGATGGATTACATAGGTTACTGAAGGATTCTGCAGAGGATGGAAGTTCCAAGGATGTAGAGGGTCAAGGGTCATAATGGTCGGGAGTTGAGGAAAAGGAAAGGATAGAAGGTGGACAACAAAGAGCTGGGACTTAGGGTGGTGGTTGGTTCATGGCAAGGACTTATGTGACTAGTCATGCAGGTGCTTGAAGTTGGAGGGACTTGGCTTCAACTTATGTGTTGCACCCTCCTCGATCATCTGTCCCTAATTTCAGAAAGTGGGAAATGCACGAAAGACTAAGTCAGAATTAGGCTGGAGCTTAAGTTGGGAACTTGGACGCAAATTAAGTTGAAATTTTTCACTGGCAAATAGTGCAGTTGGCTGGGTGGTTATATACATGTAAACTATCTTGTATTTTCTACTGTCTAGTCTAAAGACAAGGGGAGTGTCAAGTCCATGATACCATGCTCTGATTTACTTGGCAGTACTGACCGACCGACCCTTACCCATATCATCCCTCACCAGTGTGTGGCCTCGGCTCGGTATATTTGGTTCATCATTTGGTTCATTATCCCTATCCCACCCTCCTATTCTTTATTATTCTTTTATTCCCTGTCCTTCCCCTTGCCCGTTTACCCTTGGGACACTCACTATTTGTTATCACTCGGCAGTGGCCCTATTGTTTTATGTTCGGCCACTCTCTATTGTTCTATTCTCACTCACTCTTTTGTTCTTGATCACATTCATTGTTCTATTTTCACCTACATTCCTTTGTTCTATTCTTGATCATTGTGGACAATACCTCCACATAATTCTCCATACCTTATTGTTCTCCATTCCTTGTGCCACCCTGTTCCACATCTCACTTCTTAACCTATATAAGTAGTGAATGTATGTAGATGGTTCTTCATTCTGGAAATCAACTAGGTTTATGCCTTCTTGTCCTCCCTTCTCCTGTCTAAAGTCCTTTACTCGGGCCAACACTCTCGGCACTCTCCTGGGTATCTCTTCTGTCCCAAATCAGTGGCACGCACGGAAAGTAGGGCGCAATGCACAAGCACATTGAAGCCAAGCCACTACAACCGGCCTGCAGGACTTGGCCGCTTCCCCAGCATCATGAAGCCAGCACTATTACTATAATGCTCAGCCCACGCATCATCGGCAATTCCGAGGCCTGACAGGGAGGGAGGAAATACAAGGGGTCAATAGAAAACGAAGAACAAGGGAGTAAGGTATGTGGTGATCCTTTGAGATGCCTACTGCAAAAGTGGAATTGTAGTTGTGGAATAGCAGAGCTTTGGGATTATGGAACTATGGGTTGTGAAAAGGACTCACAGAAAGGGTGGTTGGAGGATCATTCTTGAATGATTGCAACCGGAAAATCCCCTGGGAGGGTATGGGTGGTTGTGTGAGCTGAATTAGGTCAGATTGAGGTATATGGACCAAAACATGCAGGGTGAGTGGTGGGTGTATGCATGCTAGAGTAGATTGGCTCTATTACAGCTAGGGAGTCTGGTATCTAGTACATGAGTGAGTCTGTGCTCTCCAAATTGCAATCACTGAGACCAAAGCCACCTATGGTTGCATCATAACATGATGCCCGGTCCTTGTTTGGTAGAAGATTTCCTGATATGAGGGCAACCCCTATAGTGCCTGTGGTTTGTCATACAGAGGTGACAAGGGGGAAATCATGAGTTGTAGATGTTGTCTATATACACAAGAAGCAGGGAGGCTCACCTGACAAGGGGTAAATCCTGAGAGGAAATCTTAAGGTCCCTTGTCAGTGAGTCCATAGCCTATACATATACCCTTTTCCTGCACCTTGCTTCCTCAACATACCTTACACCCCAACTGGGCCCTAAGGTATACAAACCCAAATCCCAGGTAGCTGGCTCATGTTTTTGGTATCTCAGCTCTGCATCATGTGGGACCATGGTTGGTTTGTCTGACTTGAGGAAAGCATGTCTCAAGCCTGTCTCTTCCTTGGCTTCTCGGTCCCCTCAGTCCATGCCCCTCAATTCTCTGCTCTTCAGTTTCGGTTTGGTCTGGAAAAAGGGTCATCCCCTGACAGCAGTTGCCCTTCAACAATTATATTGGAGCTTAGTTTTTAGATTCAAAATTTTAACAAGTCAAACAAATGGTTATGGGTATGAAAATGTTAGTATATGTAATGTTGTGGACACTTTGGTTATATAGCCTTCATGTAACTATGAGGCTTGTCTTAGCAACAACATCCTCCATCTGTGTTAGTGTCTGTATCTGTATCTATATCTGTGTCTGAGTTTCTCTCTCTCTTTCTTCTACCACTTCTCTACTCTGCTGCACTCAACAGGTTATGGGCCCTGGCCTAGCCTAAATACCACCAGAAACTCCAATACTGTCACATATCAGTCCATATTCTTGCCACCATCTCTGTATCTCACCTACACCATGTCATCATTCAACAATCAGGTTAACATGCTCTCTAAGGTGCCATCCCTTGAGGAAGGAAACTATCATATTTGGAAGGAAGGGATGGAAATGTTCTTCATGGGAGTTAGCACTCCTGGGATCACAGATGGGATCACAGATGAGCCCACAGCTATTGGTCCTGAGAGTTCCAAATGTTGAGGTGAAAAGAACAACCAGACTAGGGTTTGAACCCAGGGCTATAGTGTATATAGCTATGGTGTTAACCACTACACCATCTAGTCCACATGGGTAACCTTTCAGGTTGACTCCTTGAGTGAAGACATGTGTGTCTATACAAGTTGAGTTCAGAGCCCTAGTAAGTTATCAGATTGCCAATACTAATCTATAGATCTCTGTATGAATAATGTCTTATTTGGAAGACATTAATTAGAGATATGAATAGTATGTGGGATTAGACAATCTAACACCTCCCCTTAATCTAGTACTATTCAGATCACCAACAGCAACCTGAGCATTGCGCCTGGGGCCCATAACCTGTTGGAGTGCAAAAGTGAAAATTGTGTTATTATGTAAGCTAAATGCAAACTCAGATCAATACATTGAAGAGGTAATACATAAAACAAGTCATATCTGGTCAAATACCAGCCATATCAACTGGAAACATGAAAGGGAACTTCAGTGTATCTCAACACACCCCCTCAATGAAGTCTCCCTTCATTTCTTCAAATTCCCAAGCCTGTCCTACACTTCTCATGTTTCATCTTAACAAGTCCCTTTGTGAGCACATCTGCAACCATCTCATCTGTAGGCACAAATTGGAGCTTGAGCAATTTCTTCTCAACTTTTGCTCTGAGCCAATGGTACATTACATCAATGTACTTCATTCAAGAGTAATGTTCAGAATTCTTGGACACAGCAATTGCAGGCTGGCTGTTGCAGTAAATGGTAAGTTGTGGGATATGGTAGCCAAGCTCACTAAGCAGCTGTTTCAACCACATGGTCTCCCATCCTGCAAAATTGGCTGCCATGTATTCAGCATCAGAGGAGGATGTGGCCACAGTTGGTTGTCGCTTGCTGCTCCAGCTGACTGCAGCTCCACCAATGAAGAAGGCATAACTGGTCATTGATCGCCTTCTGTCCTCATCCTCAGCATAATTTGCATTGTAGTAGGCCTGGAGCATTGGCTAGGGACTAGGGCTAGGAGGACCATAGGTCAATCCAAGATCTGCAGTACCTTTGAGGTATTTGAGCACATGTTGGACAGCCTTCCAATGGCCTAGACCAGGATTTGAGTTAAACTAGCCAAGTTCACCCACAGCATGTGCAAGATCTGATCTAGTCCCCACAGCAAGGTAATTCAGGCATCCAACTGCAGCAAGATATGGGATGTCCTTCATTGCCACTCTCTCATCTTCAGACTGTGGGCAGAGGTCTTTGGAGAGATGACAGCCTGGATCAAGAGGTGTGGCAACTGGTTTGCAATTCTCCATATTGAATTGCTTGAGAACATCCAAGATATACTTGTGCTGGTTGATGTGAAGTGTCTGTTTGGCTCTGTCTCTGTGGATTTCAAGTCCAACAATGTACCATGCAGGTCCCATGTCTTTCATCTTAAAGTGTTTTGCCAGTTCAGCCTTGATTTTGTCAATATGTGTTCGACTATTACAGGCCATGAGCTGGTCATCAACATAGACTGGGATGTAGACTTTGATAGTGCCTTGCTGGAACATGTAGAGACATTAATTGACCTTGGATCTGCTGAATTCTATCTGGTGAAATGCCTGGTCCAACTTGGCATGCCATCTGTTTCCTCCTTGCCTGGTCCCATAGATAGCTTTGTGCAGTTTCCCAACCTTATCTCCCTGCTTGTATCCATCTGGAAGTTCCATGTAGACCTCTTCTTCAATCTTGCCATTAAGGTAGGCAGATTTGAAGTCAACTTGGTCTAATTCCAGATCTTCCAATGCAGTGATGGCCAGGAGCACTCTGAGGGTGTTAAATCTCACAACAGGGGCAAATGTTTCTGTAAAGTCAATGCCAGCCTTTTGATAATAACCCTTGGCTACTACTCTGGACTTAAAGCGGTCAATGGCACCATCAGGAAGCTTTTTCAGCTTGAAAACCCATTTGGAGCCAATGGCCTTCTTCCCAGGAGGGATATCCATCACAGTCTGTTAAGTTTTACACCGTAAAGTCAGTTCAAAGTCTTTTCCTTTCCAATAGATAATAGAGGACTAGGTGGAATACTGCGGTGTGGATTGTTTTTATTCTCCTATTGTTCTTTCTTTTTATTGTCATACCTTATTCTTCTTTTGTTAAAGTGGCACTCAATCATTTTTATTGTTCTTTCTTTCATTTAAATACTAGAGTCGCATGTAGAGCTACTTCAGATCTTCGAGTCGAAGTCTGAAGTGAGCCGTGTGTATTTAAATTTGTCTTGACTTTTAAACTCACATAAACTTCTAGTATTTTCTGTGTTTAGGTAGTTACTGCGCATATGTATTGAGATCTTCGAGTCAAAGTCTGAATATTTTCTGTGTTTAGCTTTAATAGGTTATGGGCCCTGGCCTCAACTAAATCAAACACAAGAAACATACCTCGAAATTTATTCTTTGAAAATGCCAGAATCCTTCAAAGTTCTTCGGTACGATGAATCCGAACAATTAGATGAAAATGGTTCCAATTGGAACTTCTGGAAAGCAAGAATGATCCCTTATTTAAAAGGGGCGAAACTCTGGCCATATGTGTCAGGAACAAAGACCCAACCCACAGATGTAAATGGCTCAATAGAATGGGAAGAAATTGATTCCCAAGCTCTTTCCACAATCCTTATGAATATAGTTCCGAATGTACAGGCAGGACTGGATTGCAAGTCATTGAAAGCCATCTGGGACAGTCTCGTGCAAAGATATGCTCAAGCCAATCCCATCGCTCAAAACCTGGCTGAAAATTGACTCTTCTCAAAGAAGTTTGTCGAAGGAGGAACAGAAATGCTACCCGCTCATCTGGCCGAACTTCAGAGGCTGAGAGAGAATTGTAGAAGGCCTTGGGGTTGATATTCCAGACTCTCGCTTTGCAGGCATTATCACCTTATCAATGCCGTCACCCTCCTGGGATGCAGTCTTAGGATCACTAGGAGGCACATTAGATCCAATAACAGTAATATCTAGACTACAAACCGATTGGACAAGGAGACAAGGATATATCTCCACCAACAAAGACTCCAACGTGGTCTTCCAGACAAATGCGAGAATGCCAGTCAAATGCGAGAACTGTGGAAAAGAGAGACATACCAAAGCCCAATGTTGGTCTAAAGGAGGTGACAGAGAGGGACAGTTTCCCGACTGGATCAAAGCCAAAAGAGAGCAGAAAGCTGCGAACACAGTTAAAGCGGTTACAAACTCACCAATCATATGGGCATATGGTCACAGCAAAAAACTGTATGGTTCGCAGATTCCGCAGCCACAGTTCACGTCACCTCTGACAGAAATGAGTTCACCACCACCTATCGAAAATATGACAAGAACCGTACAATTAATGCCTTTGGGAAGAATGAAGTCCAAGCCATAGGCGAAGGAGATGTATTAGCAGATGTTGAATACCAAGGAAAAACCACAAGGATTCAACTCACTCAAGTGATGCACATACCAAGTGCAGATGGCAAGATCCTATCTCTGAAGGTCCTGGACAAAAGAGGCTTTGAATGCAGAATATTCAACAGTTCAGTCAGCATTCTGAAGAATGGGGAAACATTTGTAGAGGCTCCACTTGGAAGTGAACTCTACGAAGTCTTGATGAAAGTAATAAAACCACAGAACACGGTCCTGGCTGCTGTCAAAAGAGATGGACCGGCTACAGACTTATATACGTGGCACCGGAGACTGGGACACCTCGGAGACACTGTTCTGAAGCAGATGGTCAATAACAATGTTGTCAAAGGCATGATTGTGACGAACAAAGACTTACATGGGATCTGTGAGGACTGCATTTTTGGGAAAATGGATGAAAAACCATTTCCCAATAGAGAAACAAGAGATACTTGCCTTTTTAGAACCCTACATGCAGATCTAATCGGACCAATGACCCCAGAGGCAAGGTGGTCTCATGCCAGATTTTGCTTGGTGATCAATGATGATCACTCAGGTTTTGGTTTTTCATTTGACCTTAGACATAAAAAAAATGCGGCGAAAGCAATTATCAACCTAGAAAAGTCAATTGAAACAAAGTTTTAGAAACACGTTCATACCCTCAAAACCGATAACGGAGGAGAATTCATAAACTAAGAATTGACAAACCACTGCCAAAGCAGAGGAATGACCATTGTCACCTCCGTTCCTCGAACCCCCGAACAAAACGGTCGTGCAGAAAGGAGAAATAGGGTAGTAATAGAAGGTGCAAGAACAATGTTAAAAGACTCACTGCTAGGAAAGGACCTCTGGGGAGAAGCTATCGCTACACAGACATATATCCGCAACAGATGTCCAACCAGCACATTGTCAGGGAATATCACTCCCTACGAAAAAGTCTATGGGGAACCACCGTCCATAAGTCACCTGAGGGTCTTTGGGTCTAAATGCTTTATTAAAGTACCGGACAAAACACGCACCAAACTTGAAGACAAAGCCAAGGAATGCCAACTGGTTGGCTTCGAGGGAGATTCAATCTATGTCATTGTTGACAAGGAAAGGAAGAAGATTAGGTCACGCAATGTCATTTTTTTTGAAGGCACATACCACAGAGGTCACACACATCAAAATGAAGCAGGTGCAGAGTTTCCACAACAGACAGAAGTTGAAGAAGATAACATGGCTGAAAAGGAGACAAAACTTGAAGAGGAACAAGCAGCTGAAGAAGATAGAATAAAGAAGAGACGGAATGACGGAGGTCTGGGGATCAAGGAAGTCAGAAAGGATAAAGAACCAACTGACCACAGACCATGTACTCATCACCAAGCTCGCAAGCGAAAACAATTTGACAAATATCAAGATTCCACATTCACATAAAGAAGCTCAAAAATTGCCAGAGGCCATACACTGGAACACCGTGATGGACTATGAAGTGTCGAAACTTGAGGAGATGAACACATGGACTGAAGTTGAAGAAAGTGACATACCAAGAGACACCCAGATCCTACCGGGAATGTGGGTCAATACGGTAAAGAACATTGAGACCAGAGGACTGAAGTATTGTTTGAGATGGGTAGTACGAGGGGATCAACAAACGACAAACATTTCACTGAGTGAAACCTTCGCACCGGTCTCTTGAATTTCTTCTCTGAGGATTTTACTCGTGCTTGCAACCCTTAAAGACTTACGCATATTTGCTTGGGACATTGATTCGGCCTATCTTCATGGAAAGATTGATCATGAGATCTATGTTCAGCTGCCAGATGGATACCAAAAGCCTGGGAAAGTTGGTAGACTGAACAAAGCATTATACGGCTTACCGGAGGCTGCATGCACCTGGCGCGAGGACTTTGAGGAAAAACTGAGGTCGTTGGGATTCACCCTCTGAAGAGCGATGCTGGCGTGTTCATAAACAGATCGGCGAATGCCTTCACAGCAATTGATATGCACGTGGATGATGTTACAGGGATATGTTCGAGCAAGGGGGAGGAACTGAGGTTAAAAACCGGCATCAAAGAGTTCTACAAAATAAAGGAGAAAGATACTTCAAAACCATTCAAAGTTCTAGGGATCCTGGTAACCAGGGATGCTCACCAAGGAACATTGAAGCTTTCTCAACCAGATTATATCGAGACTCTTCTTGAAAGGTTTGGAATGAACGACTGCAACCCCGTAGTAACTCCTGTGGACAAGGGTTCTCACCTCCTGAACAAAGAAGACAACCCCTACGAGAATGTCAGAGAATATCAGGCTCTAACCGGATCTCTCACATATGCAGCAATGTCTACACGCCCAGACATAGCGTATATCACACAATTCCTATCACAATTCAACAAAAACCCATCGCATTTTGACTGGAACGCTGGAAAGAGAGTCCTTCAATATCTAAAAGGCTCAGCAAATAGAGGAATTGTGTACAGACGAGAGCCGGAAGCAGGGGGAGTTGGATGAAATCACATGACCACATGGGGCCACTGCAATGCCAACTATGCTGAGGACTCTCGCGACCGAAAGTCCACAAACAGTTATGCATTCATGCTTGCTGGAGGACCAATCACCTGGAAATCAAAGAAACAGAAGTCTGTCGCCCTCTCCACTACTGAGGCTGAGTACTATGCAGTAGGAGCAGCATGTCAAGAGGCAATTTGGATTAGACAGATAAGCCAGGAACTTCTCATCCCAATGAACGAACCCACTCTTATTTTATCAGACAACACTGGGGCAGTTTCCCTGTCAGACAACCCTGTTTTTCATAGTCAGTCTAAACATATAGATATCCGGTGGCACTACGTGCACGATCTCATCCGGTCTAAACTCGTTCGCACATCACATATCCCTGGTACCCAAAACGGTGCCGACTTCTTCACCAAAGCTCTCAATCGTTTCGAACACAAGAGATATGTCAAACTGTTGGGAATGGATTAGACAATTTGAACTGAGGGGGAGTGTTAAGTTTTATACCGTAAAGTCAGTTCAAAGTCTTTTCCTTTCCAATAGATAATCGAGGACTAGGTGGAATACTGCGGTGTGGATTGTTTTTATTCTCCTATTGTTCTTTCTTTTTATTGTCATACCTTATTCTTCTTTTGTTCAAGTGGCACTCAATCATTTTTATTGTTCTTTCTTTCATATAAATACTAGAGTTGCATGTAGAGCTACTTCAGATCTTCGAGTCGAAGTCTGAAGTGAGCCGCGTTTATTTAAATTTGTCTTGACTTTTAAACTCACATAAACTTCTAGTATTTTCTGTGTTTAGGTAGTTACTGCACATATGTATTGAGATCTTCAAGTCGAAGTCTGAATATTTTCTATGTTTAGCTTTAATACAGTCCACACATTGTTGTCCATCAGTGACTGATATTCATCTCCACAAGCTTCCTCCCACCATGGTACATCAATTTGAGACATGGCTTCTTTATAGGTGAGTGGTTATGGGAGATCTGGAGCATCACTGAGGCAGACAAGTTCATAAAGTGGGTGCTGAGGAAATGTCATGGCAGAGTCAGCCTGTTCCACCCCCTCATTCTCAGCAACCACCCTCTGATTTGGATCCCTCTGACAAGGAACAGGAGGTGGATTACGATACTGGGCAGCATTTGGGACTAGCCACCAAGGTTGAGGAGGGATACAAATATGTTCTGGCCATCTTAGGGCAGGTGGTAGAAGGGATGGTGGAGGGGCAAGAGAATCTAGACTTGGTGGTGGATCAGGTGGAGAAGCATCATTATCATTTGAAATGGCAGGAATATGAGGAGGGATAAGCACTTGGTAGTGGGCAGGATAGTCATCAGGGATGTCAATCAGCCTCTGTGGTTGTTTTTGCTTTGCAACAGTGCCAGAATTGGATGAAGAATCAGGAGATTCATCAAATATGACATCTTTGCTGATAATCACTTGTCCTGCTGCTGGATCCCACAGTCTCCATGCCTTGGTGCCAGCAGCATAGCCAATCATGACACATTTTGTTGTGTGTGACTCAAGGTACCATCGATTGGCTTTGGGAACATGCACATATGCTGTGGAGCCAAAGGCCCTGAAGTGGGTGACAGAGGGTTTACGACCATGCCAGGATTCAAAAGGAGTGTGATGGAGCAGTGCTGAAGTGGGTGAGGAATTATGGACTTCAACAAATGCCATAGCAGCTTCACCCCAAAATGTGAGAGGGAGGTTTGCATCATGGAGCATGGAAATTATCCCTTCCTCCAATGTCCAGTTAAAGCGCTCTGCAACTCCATTCTGCTGAGGTGTGGCTGGTGCAGTCTTCTGTCTGAATATCCCAGAAGAGACAGTCAATGATCCAAACTCCTTTGAAGAACATTCTCCTCCTTTGTCATCTCTCAGGGTCTTTATGGTCTTTCCAGTCTGGTTCTCCACCAATGCCTTATACTGCTTGAATGTGTCCAGTGCCTGGTCTTTGGTTTTTATCAGGTAGATGCACACAAAGCAAGACTTGTCATCAAAGAAGGTGATCCAATATTTGAATCCCCGAGGAGTGGGTACTTTTAATAGACCATGGACATCAGAATGGACAAGTTGGAGGATTTGGGTGGCTCTAGAAGAAGCTTTCTTTGGGAATGGTTCTCTGTGTTGTTTCCCATAAATGCATGACAGATTGCATGGAATGGAGTGTCTGAAGTAATGTCCATCCCTTCTACCATGTCCTGAGTAATGAGTCGCTTAATGGCATCAATGCCAAGGTGGCCAAAATGGCGATGGCAAAGCTCCAAGTCCAAAGTCTTTGATGCAGCAATGTGTGCAGTGTTCACCTCATACTGAGTGAGTGTATCACCATCTAGGTATGCCAGTCTCCCTTTGACAGTGGCAGTCAGGATCAGTTTTCCCATTTTATAGAACTTCAAGATGGTTCCCATAATCTCAACCTTAATCCCATGATGTACAGTCAAGAAGAGGATTGAGAGGAGGTTGTTTCGAAGTTTGAGAACATATAATACATCAGAAAGAAGTATGGGAGTCAATTTCTTGTCCTTTGGACAAAAAACCACTGTGACAATCCCTTCAGAATGCACCACACTATTGTCTGCCAATTCTATAGCAACTCTATGAGGTTTGAGTTCCTTGAACCAGTGCCAATGAGGAGTCATATGTGCAGAAGCTCCTGAATCAGTGCACCAAAGATAGCTGGCATTAGAGACAAGGTGGGCGGAGAGAAGAGAGGGAAGACTTGCAATTGTAGAGGCAGATCCTGCTGCTTCAGGGGCCTGAGTGGATGTTTCCCCTGCATCAGCTTGCTGGGCCTTCTGCTCCTTCTGCTTTTGCTTCTTCTCCTGCTTAGCCCTCTGCCTCCATTCCAAATTCAACTTTTTTGCATTGCAAAGGCATCAATGACTTTAGCCTTTTCAACGTCCTTTTGGAGAATGTCAAGCGTCGGTTACTGATGGACTTCGGTACTGCCGAGGGGTGTAGGAGAAAAGGTCGGGCGGACTATGGCCAAGTCCTACAGGCCAAGAGTAGTGGCGTTGGCTTCAACGTGCTCGTGCGTTGTGCCCTACTTGCCATGCGTGCCACTGTATTTGCCACAAACAGATACTCGAGGGGATGCTGATGATGCTGGCTCGAGTCGAGGACTTAGCAGAAGAGAAGAAGGTAGAAGGGCCTAAGCCTAGTCGATACCCAGAATGAGGAAGTATGTACATGCATGTCCTACTTATATAGGTTAAGAAGCGACATGTGGAATAAGGAATGTGGGACAACAAGGTATGCAGAGCATGTGGTTATTGTCCACAACGAATAAAATTAGAACAAGGAATGCAAAGCAGGGATAGAACAATAAAAGACAGGATAATAGAATCGTGACTTGAGATGGGACAATAAGGAGTGGCTGAGTATAAAACAATGGGGTTGTGTCCGAGGATAATACAAGGACAGGAAGTCCCGAGGTGAAACGGACCGAGGAGTGTAGATGGCGGATGTGCCGAGCCGAGACCGGCGCACCAAGTGTTATGCATGCGATGCGGGCACTTGGTCGTGGATATAGGATGATTGCTCGGTCGGCACTGCCGGCGGATGGGTCTCAGTACGTGGACTTGACAGAGAAGGAGTGCAGATGTGAAGTTGTCAAACTCTGCAGGGAGTGCTCGGATGAGTGTCATAACCACCAGCTCTTTATATTGTTTGTCAAGAGTATATGAGCCATCTGATGGACAAAGATTTTGACAGAGTCGTATGGCAGTAGTGACACGACCAATGAGTGAATGGAGTGTCTCATCTGGCTCTTTTCTGATATTTAATAGAGCATCATAATCATTGAAACAAGTTCCTGCTTGTTTCTGCACATGAACTTTACAAAGGGCATCCCACATCTTCACCCAATCATCCTCAAGTCCCTGAACATGCACACACTTTCCTGCCTCTAAAGTCAAAGCAATCAGGCCAGCTGCCATCTCCTGATCCAAATCCCACTTTTCCTCATCTGGAGACACTGTAGGGCATTTCTTCTTGTTATTAACAAGCATCCACAAACCCTTAGAGCATAACCTGGCAGTCATATTGAATGCCCAGTCATGATAATTTGTGTCTGACAACATGGGAAATTTTGGAGAGGTGGTATCTTCATTGGAGGTGGATGTAGACATGGTTTTTTGGTAAGATTGGTATGAAGATTGTTGCATTGTGGGTGAATGAATGAATGGATTGATATGCCTCGTCTATGGGCGCTTAATTTCGTGTTTAAGTGATGCACAAGTGGAGAAGATATAGGCAAAATATGATGCAGAAGATGCAAAACCAGAGTTGAACGCCAAGCAGTGGCCAAGGAGTGTTCTAAGGAGTGTCCTAAGGGTCCTGGAGGTTGGGAAAATGGTCCAAATGGCACCAGTTACTCCCCAACAACTTCAGAACTTCAGGGCTCAGAACAGGATGGCACAACCTCGCTGCAAATCAGGTGAACTGTTAAGAATCTGCAGACCACAGATTCCAGCACCCAAGGATGACAAGAGGCCTCAGTCAAATGGCAAACTAGTCAAAGACTAGGCCAGGGGTGTGGCTTTGCAACACTAGGCAATGAGGAGGGATCCTATCCTACCACTGACTGGCTGAAGTCCTTAGGAGGTTGTTGAGCAACTGCTGGGAGAAGCTGAGGGGAAGGAAAGGGAAAGGAGAGCTGTAATAGGGCAAAAAAATGAAGTTGGTATAGTTGTTGAGGTGCTTTTATAGTGCCTAGATGGGTTCTGATCTGGGATCAATGAGGGGGCTCCCGAACACCTCAAACTTGTTTCCTGTATGATGGATGATGATTAAGTACCCTTCACATATATTACGTGTTGCTCTTTCAGATTAGCAAATTGGATGAGTCATATCTCAGTTGGCTTAGGCAGGATGTGCATCCAATATGCTCGAACAGGGTGTCTAACAGAATTTCATGATACTCACACAGATGTGTATTTTATAGGTTGAAGCTAATAGAAGAGGCCAGACAATCACGATCATGAAATAACCGATATTCATTGTGTGCCATTGAAGTATTGATAGAGGGCCTACATAAGTACAAAACATGATAGGTGGTGTTGTGTAGATGTCTATAGATAAAGCACAGGGCCCATAACCTGTTGAGGTGAAAAGAACGACCAGACTGGGGTTTGAACCCAGGGCTATAGTGTATATAGCTATGGTGTTAACCACTACACCATCTAGTCCACATGGGTAACCTTTCAGGTTGACTCCTTGAGTGAAGACATGTGTGTCTATACAAGTTGATTTCAGAGCCCTAGTAAGTTATCAGATTGCCAATACTAATCTATAGAGCTCTGTATAAATAATGTCTTATTTGGAAGACATTAATTAGAGATATGAATAGTATGTGGGATTGGACAATCTAACACCAAAGCAGAGGATAGGTGACTTACCTTCTTTATCTGGTCAAGCCTTACCCCTGAACTCCAGTATTTGGTTTCTGGCAAGAAATCTGCATTGGATGCCTGGAAGGTCATCAATGCATGTTCCCAGAGGTCCACCATGGCTCGTCACCTCAAGGCTCATGAGAGATTCTATTGGATTGAACATGATCACACTAAGTCTATTGAGACTGCCCATCAGACACTCAAGAGTCTCGGCTGCATTATTGATGACATAGAGACCATGGACATCCTTCTCATGACTCTCCTGTTACATCCACATATCAGGTGCTTGATCAAATACTTCCAGAAGGGTTTTCTGGAGGTTTCTAAAGGGTTCCGTAAAGGGGGTCGAGGTTCCAAAGACAAAGGGGGTCAAGGTCACGGATTCATGGTCAGACGGAAAGATGGAAGCGGACAGGAAGTGCCAGGGACTTAGGGTTAGTCACAGTACTATATCGGTATGACTAGTCATTTGTGTGTTCGAGGTCAGAGGGACTTGGCTTCAACTTATGTGTTGCACCCTCCTTGATCATCTGTCCCTAATTTCGGAAAGTCGGAAAGTTTACCAGAAATGAATCGGAAACTAAGGCATAGATTAAGTCGATATTCATCCTGGCAAATAGTCCAGTCAACTGAGGGTGATATACATATAACTATTCCTTGTACTATCTACTTGCCGAGTAAAGACAAGGGGGAGAAGGGAGTACAAGGGGCCAATAGAAAGAAAAGAACAAGGGAGTGAGGTACGCGATGCTCCTGCATGTCATTTATCAAAGGAGCAGAATCTTTGGTTATGGAATTGTGGAAGGTTTGGGATTGCAGAAACTTCGGATTGCTGTAATGGAATCTCAGAAAGCAGTTGTTCCAGATTTATGGTCAGAAAGGTCCCAGAAAAGGTGCGGGTGTCAAGCTGCGGGTACTGATGGACTTCGGGACTGCCGAAAGGTCGGGCGGACAATGGCCAAGTCCTACAGGCCAAGAGTAGTGGCATTGGCTTCAACGTACTCGTGCATTGTGCCCTACTTGCCATGCGTGCCCCTGATTTGCAACAGACAGGATACTCGGGAGGATGCTGATGATGCTGGCCCGAGTTGAGGACTTAACAGAGAGGAAGAAGGTAGAAGGGCCTAAGCCTAGTTGATACCCAGAATGGGGAAATATGTACATGCATGTCCTACTTATATAGGTTTAAGAAGCGACATGTGGAATAAGGAATATGAGATAACAAGGTATGCAGAGCATGTGGTTATTGTCCACAACAAGTAAAATTAGAATGAAGGAATGTAAAACGGGAATAGAACAATAAAGGATGGAATAATAGAAATGTGGCCAAGGATAGGACAATAGGAAGCGACTGACTATAAAGCAATATAGCCATGGCCGAGGATAATACAAGGACAGGAAGTCCCAAGGTGAGGCGGATCGAAGGGTGAGGAGTAGGTGTGGTGGGATTAATGAATGGTGAGTTGCGTAGGGTATGTGAGGGGTGAGGACAAGGAGTGTGGATGGTGGATGTGCCGAGCCAAGACCGGCATACCAAGTGATATGCATGCGGCGTGGACACTTGGACGTGAGCATAGGATGGCTGCTCGGTTGGCACTGCCAAAGAGACGGGTCTTGGTATGTGTACTTGACAGCGGGCAGTTGTGGGGACTAGAATGGTTTTATTGGGAGCATGGGCCATAACATCTCCACTCATCCTATCACACCATTCACACTTCCATTCTCACTATGAAGGCTGAACTGATTCTTGCCAATATCAAGTCAATTTTAACTGGTGCATCTTCCTCCATTGTTGCCATCAAATCTGAGTCCTCTAATTTCACCCTCGCTACTCAATGTGGATAAGGTGGAGGATGGAAAGCTGTTAGTGGTCATGTTTCAGGTTCATCAACTGGTCACAGTTCCTGTGAAGATGAAAAAGGTGGCTCAAGCAACCTGCCATAATAGGGAAAGAAAAATTAGCCTACCTAAAATTTGAGGCACAACAGCTTCTGTAGGTATACACCCAGTTCCCTCAAACTTATTCCCATACAAGGATATTCTTCGATGTTAATATTCTCTGTATTTGATTCAGGAAACCCTTGGGAATCAAGATTAGTGTCCATGGTGTCAATGATGCTTCAGTAACCGAATTCATCAACAATGGCATTGTGAACTCTTTATGTGACTGCATGGAAGCTACCTATGTATATGCATATATATTCACTCAAAAAAATCAATTGTTGTCAATCTCATTGATATTTGAGCACTCTGACTACTTGTTTTGATGATATTATCAAGAATCAACTATCCTATGAAATTATATAAAAATAAGTACCTGAACCCTTTACTTAACATGGTCAAATAAAACCAATGTTGATATGTTCATTGATGAAGTCTCATAAGGCTTGGAGTTCAGATACTGAAAGTGAATAGATAGTACCAAGAGGTGGTGAAGTGGCTTCCTTGAGGTTATAATGTATCAGTGCATTGGTTACTGAAGACATCACCAAAACCATAGTAATGTTCTGGGATGTGCTATTTAATGCTATCTAGATTGTCTGATGTGTTGACCATAGTAGAGCCTTGAGTGAGTATGTTGAGATCTGTGAGGTTGAGTTGGAATGCTTATAATCCTTCTAGTTTTCAGGCTTATACAAAGGTAACCATATTCACTAGGGAAATCCAAGGCACTTCTAACTTTGGGAATTGGCAATGGATTGTTTGGAAGCAGGGTGCTAGGCTGCTAGACTGTGAAGTAGCATGTAAGGCCTGAGGGGTTGGCATGGTGATGATTCTGAGGTCTTAAAAGTAATACTTCCCAGAGAGAGAGAGAGAGAGAGAGAATATCAATTATAGTACTCCAAGTGCAAGTGCTTATGGTGCACTCTAACTACAAAAACAATACTACTATGTGAGAGATAGTTTTCTACTGGAAACTGTGGCAGATAGATCATGTGATGTGAAGAAATATGACAACTGGATTTTGTGAGTGTAGGGGGAAAATGAGACCCCATTTATTTCTGTGGTGTGCCAGTAAGTTGCCAGATGGCTTACATCTATTCCAGAATGGGTGGACCAGGATTGGCAGTGCAATGGATATTTTGGTCAACGTGTTTTGTGGAAACATCATGCATTGGGGATTAGGATGTCAAGCAGTGGTCAGGTGCAGATAGTGTAGAATGTGTTAAAAAGGGGGACCTTCCTCAGCAGGTTTGTGTGCATGTTGGTCCAAGGCTGCTTTGTACATTGGACATTCCCAGCTTGTTGCTGTATGAGCACCTGTGCAGATGGCACATCTCAGTATAATGGGTTGACATAGTATGGGTTTGTCACAGTTTTCTTCATTTGGACAAAGGCATTCTCGTGTTATGTGTTTGCCTGAGCATTGTCCACAAATTGTTGTCCTCTTGCAGAGCTGTGAAAAGTGATCAAATTGATAACAATTATGGCATTGCAGTGGGCAGTGTAGGAATATGGGTTGTCAGGTGGAGGTGACCCCAGAATGCAATGTGGTGGCCCATGCAGCCATTGGCAACTTGAGCATCCATAAAGAAGAGAACTATGGACATGTGTGTTTTATTTTGTCAATTGTTCCATGGATGGGAGAGGATTTCAATCTGTTGGAGTGTTGAGGGGTGAGTGATGATGTGGTCTTTCTGGTTAATGAGAGAGATAACATCACAGCTGTCTCATGAGGTGTTGAATATGGTGGGAATACCATGAAAAATGACTGGGAAAGGCTTTTGGGCAACAGAGAGCTGATCAGAGAGTTTTGGAAGCCAATGGTGTGCTGTAGAGGCAAGATATATTTGTTTGGCTTCACTGCATGTTACAATCCCAATATCCCCACTCTGGTGTTGACCTGCAGCATGGATTCACAGTGGAATGTTCTCTATATCCTCATTCCCATCTGTATCTGGTGTGTATGCTCTTGTTTCAAACCAGCATTTGGCATCTTCAATGGCTCTGGCAATTTCCTCTCCTAGCTTCTCATCAGACAGGCCTGAGAGCACTGGATTGTTGCAATCAGATTGCATAAGTATGAGGTCAATCTGACAATGTAATATAGAAGGTAACTGTCTGAAGTTTGTCATTCAGAAATCAGATTGGGATTGTGGTAATCTGTATAGTGGTCGTGTTAGTAGAACCATCAAATAATCTCAATGGGATAGGAGAAACAGAACAATTAGGTAAAGAATATTTTTGTACTATTCATGATTCAATAAAACAATCTGATGAACCACAGTCAAGAAGAGTAACTAATGGAGTCTCAGGAATACTTTACATGTCAAGTTGAGTACTAAAGAGTTCTTTGGAGTTGCAGAAGTAAAAGAAGTTATATGAGACATGGGTGAAATAGCATTCAAGAAGAGCATGTAAGTTGGGTTAATGCAATCCTCAGCTTTGGTGTCATTTATACTCACTTTTGTTATATGAGCCTTTGTCATTGAATTCAATGACAACAATTTGGAGTTTAACTTGGGGCAGCCCTTAACCATGTGGCCATTGGAAGCACACAAGAGACACAATCCTAAGTCAATTTGCCTTTGTGGTTCTTGTGGTTAGCATTATTGTTAGATAACTTATCATTGCCTTTTTTCATCCCCTTCTTACTGCTTTTGTTGTTCAAATTGTTGAAGTTGGATTAGGACTGATTGTTGTGGTTGGAATTGGAGCAATTGGATGTCGATGCATTGAAAACCTTCATAGGATTTCTGAAGTTGTAATACTCCTTACATTCCCAATACCTGCTGTTAATCTCTAATGAATACTGTCAAAGCTCAGTGAGGGTTTGGAAGCAAGGAAAGTTAAGGGGGCTGTCCTTTATATGCTTGGCCAATCCTTTATATGCCACATGTGTGAGGGCAGCATTGTTCCATTGAGTACAAGTAGAAGCTCAGGCAAAGTCAATGAAGTAGCATCCTGCATGATGGTGATCATTCATTGCCAATTTTGATTTTCACTTGTGCAGCATTGTTGAATGGTCTGAAATTTGTTTTGAGTTATGAACACAAATATTTCCAGACTGTAAGCCAGGTAGGCTCAGGTCAAATTTTGCATAGAATGGATTGTAATGTAGGGCCTGTAAGGTAAGAGATGGCATACTGAACCCTTGATGTGTCCATTTTGAAAACAGACAGAGGGTCTCAGAAATTCAGTTTACATTGAAGGAAGAATGTATGAAACTTAGCTTGGTCTGTGCCATTATAAACCTTGGGTTCATGAACCTTGGCACATGAGCCAGGGTCTGCAGTTGTAGAGGTTAGGCTAAACACCTAACTAGTTTTTTGTTAAAAACTATCTGGTCAGTGTCTGCACCAGTATTGACACTGGATTCTGTGCTATCAGTATCATGGTCATTGATGGTGTCTTTATCCCCAGGTGGTCTGATTCCAATTCATCAACTTAACTCTTGTCGCTGAACCTCACACATCTAGTGAGTCTGCAATTTTTTGCGTTGCCTTGCCCATCAGTGCGAACCGTGGAGCACAGAAACACTACCAGAATTATAAAGTTGAGAATATCATTGAAGAACTGGGCGAATTTGATAAAGAGAGCCCTTGATCCTAGGTGTCGAAATCTCATGAGAGAGGAACTGGCAGGGTGGTTGTCACTTATACACTTTTTTTTTTCCGGCGTCTCGGGAGTGATTGGGTTGGATTGTGCGTTACCAAAGAAATAATCACAGTAGCTGCCATTGCATCTGTTGGCTCCAAATGTCAGTCTTGAGCAACCCATGCAATGAGGGAGCAGACTCTTAGAAATATCGAGAACGTATCCAGTCTCCTCGAAAAGAAAAAAATATACTGTGAAGGTTGTATATAATCATGGAGGGATTATCAATCATGTATCCAGCTTTATACCCTTTATCTCATTACCTCTCTCGTCCTGTTTTTTCAGCCAACTCATTATACAGTGTATATTGTGAAGGCTAGCTCAAGGGTACACGTAAGTTTAGAGGCGTTATCGGCTGCTATCCGGCATACCTGCGTTGTTCTCTGTACTCCGCGACTTCGCCAAGCCGATAACAATTTTTCCTCGACCGTGACAAAGTCATGCAAAAACAGGCTAGACCTAAAAGAAGGGTCTCTCTGATCAGAGAGTTAACTGCTAGACCTCTTTCCTACTGAAAATACCAGAGGTGACCGGCAGTGATTGACTGACCCCCGCCCTCTCACCAAAGTCAACTATTCAAACGTTAACCTTGAAACAATATAGGGAAAAAACTAGCTGTGTAAAGCAAAAAAAAAGAAAAAAAGAAAAGGTTCAAATTACAACGAGATTCAGACATATACTATGCGTGCAAAGATTAGTAGCAAGTATGCAAAAATATGCGTTGTGATAATGAAATCGAGTCCGATCTATCGGGAGGGAAGAGGCGAATATAAGAAAAAAAGAATAAAAAAAAGAAATCTATATAATCGTGAGTGGTGTGGGGGTAATGGATAACCAGAAAAGAAGAGCAAAGTGTGTGCGTGTGCTTGGACGTACGGATTATGCTGTCGTGTGGAGTGTGGATATTTAACTACAGTGGTGCAAATGAGAGCGAAACGGAAACAACGAAAGAAACGTTCAAATCACAGACAATCCCCCAATAATATGCCGTGCTTCGCCGATACACGCCTCGAGGTGCACCCGCACATTCTGCGCGTGCCCAAGTAACGGACGGATGCTCTCCGGCGTCAGGGACAGACGCATGAGTGCCATAGACGTCGAGGTCGCAGGGATGCCTGGGCCTAGGGCTGGATGTGTGGCTGTGGTTGGTGTAGATGCGTGGGGGCGGCCATGCGTGGTGCGGTTAGGTCGTTGAGCCTGGTTGTTATGCGTCACTTGGTGATGAACGTTTCCTGAAGGAGAGGAGGGCCCTCTCAAAAATCGCATATACCGCAAGTAAGACGTATCAGAGGCAGGCGAACCCGGAGTTGCAGGACTAGGAAGCGGGTTTTCTTTATCAGGCGACGCAGGCGACACGTGCGTATGTAAGTCCTGCAGTCGTAGTCGCAAGCTCACTGATCCAATAATCGACCGTTTCGTGCGTAACACCTTCGTCTTTGTAGTCATATTCGTCTGGTTCTGGTAGTGCGGGTGATTCTGAACATCGCCCTTGGTCTTGGCCCCGCGCACTGTACTGGACAGATCAAGCCCATGGTCTACATCCATCTGCTCGATATCGATATCGATATCCCTATCCCAATCCGACGATGAGTCGCGTACTCCTGCGTCGTCACCCCCAACTCCAGCTCCAGTTCCACCTTGTATCTCCGCGTCCGCGACCATTCCCTTGGCGTTCATGGCGACCCTCTGCCCCAGCCCAAATATTCCCGCTAGGCTGGGTCGTCGCGCAGGCTGCTTCCGGCGGGAGATCACGGTTGCTGCTGAGGATGTGGCTGTAGCGCCATCGGCCGACATGTGTACCCTATTCGGGATAGAAGCCGATGGCGATGATGCGAGGGCACCAACACCAACAACAGTCCCAATCCCAGGCCCAGTACCCGACCCCGACGAGTCACAACTACTCGACCCCCTCGACATCGTCTGCGCCTGCGCCCGCACTTGCCGCTGCCACTCCCCACCCCCACTTACCCTCCTCAATCCCTTCCATAGATCCCTAAGACCCTTCCCTCCTTCTCCCCCGCCCCGCTCTCCCTTGCCCTTCTTTCTCCCCCTCACACTCCCATCGGCATGCGGATCCATATCCATATCATCGTATCTCAGTTTCCCCCTCAACCATCCAGGGACACGATCCCTCACACCTCCGTATTCCACATCCACAACCACAACCGGCCTTGGATCCCATCCATCCTCTACCTCAACGCACAACATCTGCTTCAAAAGGTTCACCTCCCTCTCCGTCAACTCCCTGCCTCCCTTAGCGCCCATCTTCCCCATCGTCGCTCGCCGTTGCCGTTGTGTCACATCCACATCCCGCTTGGCGGTCACACTAACAAACCCGGCACCAGCTGATGTACTCCGTTGCCTCTCCCTCTCTCTCTTCCCATCCTTATCGTTGCTATCATCTACACCAGACCCCAACGTGGCAGCCCTCCGCCTTCTCCCCCGCGTCATCCCAGCTGCAAGTCCCAGCTCTATCTCTTCATCCTCTCTACGCCTCCCACCATTTTCCAGAGCATTGTCACTCCCTCCTCCAACCTCCTCGGCTCCCTCATTCCCCCGCCCCCCAAGCTCGATAAGCAGCTCCGCACATTCCCACCACACACTATACTTCTCGTCGAGTCTGTCAAGGGCAGCAATATAGCGGCTCGGTTGGCGTTTCTGCGGCATAGTTTGTGTGAGTGTCGGATTGCTTGCACCACTAGCATTAGTATAACAGCTTGGTATCACGAGTGACTGTATCGACAGCGGCGTTGGTGCAGGAGCCGTAGCAGATGTGAGAGAGAACTTGCGTTTTGTGGGTTTAGTTGTGCATGGCGAGGATTGTGGGGAGGGTGTCGCGAGGGTTTCACGCCGTTTTTTGGGGGAGAAGGAGGGGCGGCGGGGACGGGTGGGTGTGGTAGGTGCGGGTGTGGGCATTGGGGTTGCAGAGCCTGTGAGAAGATCCGGATCCGGAGTGGGGTCCGCGAGAACGTCACAGAGGTCACGGAGGAGAATGGCATAGACGTGTTGAAACGTCTTGAGCTCTGTCAGAGGAATAGTAATATTTGGTCAATATACTAGTTTATGTGGTCGGGAATGTGGATGAGGAAGGAAAGAAGCACACATCCATGAAAGAGAAACATGAAGGTGATCAGAACAGGGCGGCAATTAATAAAAAGAGGACACCCAAGCCACAGGTATTGAAGACAAGGGTCCAGAGCCACACTAGGAGAGTGAGGACCTTTCCTAAGACCATCCCCGTCCTCGATACACTCTTCTAGAAAGAAAAAAAAACGATAAAACCAGCACTGAACTCAAGACTTACGCGCAACACATTCGGCAAATTCTTTCACGTCCCCCATGTCACGTTTAATGTCACGCTGGGCGCGGGATATCCTGTCCGGGATCTTCAGCTGGGGCCGTTTGAGGTCACCGAGGGATGAGCGGCGCGGGGTGGGGCATGGATCGGTGGGTAAATGAGTGAGGGGGAGGTTGTGCGCGGATGTGGAGAGGAGGGGGAGGCTAGGGGTGGAGGGGAGTGAGGGGTTCGCGGTGCTGGGGCGCACGTGGCGCTTTGGGCATTGTACGTGGACGTCGGCGGAAGGAGTAGGAACAGCAGAAAATGAGGGGGGCGTATCTGCAAGAGAACGCGTAGGGCTGGCAGCGGGGACACGCGTGAGCTCAGGGGGGTTTTTGGGTTTGACGTGGATGGTTGACGTCTTTTCAGCCTTGGGTGTGCCACTGGCCTTCCATCTCTTAGGGCTAATTTTCGAGAAAAATGACGTGGTCACGGCATGCGGACGCGACGCACACGAGGAAGAGCTTTGATCTATGCTGTTATGAGGCGA
>QLPI01001837.1:0-13705 GCA_003314275.1 Chroogomphus rutilus | reverse complement strand
TTTTTGCCAACACCCCTCGGCAGTACCGAAGTCCATCAGTAACCGACGCTTGACACATCCATGTACTACTTATATAGGTTAAGGAGTGAGATGTGGAATCAGGGTAGCATAAGACATGGAGAAACAATAAGGTATGGAGACCATGTGGAAGTATTGTCCACAGTGATCAGAAATAGAACAATAAAATATAAATGAGAATAGAACAATGAAATATGGCTGAGAATAAAATAATAAGAGCGTGGATGAAAATAGAACAATAGAAAATAGCCGAATATAAAACAATAGGGCGGTGACCAAAAAGTAGGGGAATAGGGAATATCTCAAGGAGAAACAGGTAAGGGGAAGGATGGGGAATAGAAGAATAAACAAGGATAGAGGGGATGGGATGAAAGGAGTGAACCAAATGATGAGCCAAATGTACCGAGCCAAGACCATGTACTAGTGAGGAATGACTTGTCACTGGTGTATGGGATTAAATGGTAAGGGTCATTCGGTCAGTACTACCGAGTAAACCAAGGCTTGGTGTCATGTACTTGACAATTCTGCTCTGTCATTTCTATTCTCTGATATCTGATCTGTTGCTGCATTCCTTATAGGGTAACTCCATTAGGAATCAGGGTGACATGTCACCCCTCAATGTCATGGAGGAGATCAAGATTGGGACATAGTATTCTGTTCTCACTTTTTCAATCTTTGGACTTTCTTATCTATTATAGGAATCTAGTCAACTCCTCATAGATTTGCAAGTAGTATAAAATCTTGTACATTCAGTAGTCTGCTCTTCAGTCAGAATATCGACTAAGATTTTGACTAAGCTTCTTCCATTCATCTCAGTCTTCATTCCCACTCTCACATTTATGAAATTAGGGTCCAGTATGGTCTGGTGGGCACAACACACAAGTTGAAGCCATACCCTATTTAGAACCTCACCATTGCTTTGCCTTTGGGAGATATTACTTTGAATTACAACTATGTCATTTCTTTATATCATAACACACAACATACATGCAGAGCAAATTGTAACAACACAAGCCCTATGGATTACTTAAACAGCTTCCAGTACTAGAAAAACCCTGGAACTTGATATCTATTGACTTTATCAACCAGCTCTCCACATCCTTGGGATTCATAGCCCTCATAGTCATCGTCAATTACTTTTCCAAGCAGTCAATATTCATTCTTACAACTGATATGATCACCTCAGCCCAACTTGCAGAACTCTTCATTCTTCATATATTCTCCAAACACAGTATTTTTTCTCATGTCACTTCAGATAGAGGGTTGGAATTCATGTCACACTTTTGGCATTCTCTCAGGAAGGCCCTCAATATGAAGTTTCATTTCACCTTAGGATATCACCCCAAAGGAGATTGCCAGATAGAACATACTAATCAGACATTAGAACAGTACCTCCAAGTCTATTGCAGCTATCAACAAGACAATTGGGCCTTACTATTACCCCTTGCAGAGTTCACCTATAATAACACTCCCAGCACTACAATGGGAGTCTTGCCATTGTTTGCCAAAAAAGGCTACCTGTTAAATCAGCATATCAGATGCTTAGTCAAATACTTCTGGAAGGGTTTCCAGAGGTTTCTAAAGGGTTCCATGAAAGGGGTCGAGGTTCCAAGGACAAGGGGGGTCAGGGTCATGGATTCATGGGTGGACAAAAGGACGGAAGCAGACAGGAGCACCGGGGACTTGGGGTTGGTTGTGGTATTAGTTGGTATGACTAGTCATTCAAGTGTTCGAAGTCAGAGGGACTTGGCTTCAACTTATGTGTTGCACCTGTAGGGTGCAAACTGTTTTGGAACCGTTGATGATTTAACCCGAGAAGCGTGACAAAACTTTGGTGTGAACAAAGCCTAATCAAGTTCTGCGACAAGACGATAGCAAGTGAATGCCAGTCCAGGTTGTTGTCCAAAAAGAATTGTTTAGAGGGGGCCTTGGCAGGTACCTTGTCAATTACGTGTAGGAATAATAGTTTATGAGCGTAAACTATTAGTTCTACCCTTGCCTAGGATTATTTCCACTTGATGTTCTGTATAATCTGGGTTTAGTTCTTTTACTATGTTTTTGCGTACCTTTTCTGTTATAGCCGAGAACCTTCCACTTCGGTAGAAGGGTGAGCTTCACTCTTCGGAATGAACCTCGGTTTTGCCAATTGGTCTTCGGACCTCTTGACGGAAAGGGTGGCAACTGGTCTTCGGACCAATGTACCTAAGTTGGTCTTCGGACCGACTTATATAAGAGTGCTTGCTGCACTAGATAATCCGGTGGATTAAAGATAAGAGTAAGATTGATTGATTTTACGCTACAGAACTAGTCTCTATATATACTAATTCTAAGCTGATTATGTAACTCCCCGATAAGGCAAGACTTTTCCTGAAATTAGTGGAAGGGTGTGGAAAGGAATAGAAAGTCCTAGAAGCCTGTAGAAGTTACGAGTCACCCTATGAGTCACTAAATGAGTCACTAACGAGTCATATTCCCACAGCTGGTAGTCTCGTGACTGGTCAAGTCATGAAATATTAATAGTAAGTGAGCCGTGCTTCTGGGCTGACCTTGTATGTAATAGTTATTACATAAACCCAGGAATTTGTTGTACAATGTAGTCTTGAGAACTTGAGCCAGCAGTTTGGTGCCAATTTCCATGTGTAATTGTTTGGCGCCTGGCTGTGGGTCCTTGTGGGTCCAAATGGAAAATAAGCGAAAAATATAAGTGTTTTTTGGAGGTTTTCCTTGGGCTTGAAGTGCTTTGATGATTTAAGAGTTAATTACTTGTAGGTAATTCACTCTTAAATGGCCAGCCAAAGCATTATAATATTTTTTTGGTAGTCCAGATGAGACTGATTTAAGTTGGATTATTCCTTGGAGGAGAGGTTTGGATCTTGTAGGCTGATCCGGTTCAGAAGTCTTGTAGAAAATAAGGGAGAACTCCCCGTTCCCTAACACAAACTAGCATCTCACCCCTGAGAGACCAATCTCAATATATTGTATTTATATATCGATTTTGGTATCACTCTGTGTGCTTTTGAATTCTGAAATTTCCTCTCATTTATTTGTATTTTTACCCTCAATATTGAGGGAGTTATTCATCCTTTTCTATGTATGCTACTTACGGACGCTTACCCACGCACGACGCGACGCGTGTGGCCAGCTCCCTGGATTTGGAACCGGCAGCCTGGCTCAAACCTTCGATAGGGTCAAAGGCCGGTTGCAGGGTATATGCGGGTGAAACACAACCCGTGCATGCCTCCCTCCTCAGTTGTTGACTACACTGAGGAGGTGAGTTGTATAATATTATATACAAAGCCTCAGGGCTAATTTCTCTTTTATTTCTTTTGTAAGATAAATAAAATAGGTATATTATTCAAATATACACTCAGTTGTTGACTACACTGAGGAGATAAATAAAATAGATTGCCTATAAATTCTTTAAACCTACTGTAATTTACCCATAATCTCATCAGCACCCTCCTCGATCATCTGTCTCTAATTTCAGAAAGTTGGAAAGTTTACCAGAACTGAATCAGAACTTAGGATGCAGATTAAGTCGATATTCATACTGGAAAATAGTCCAGTCGACTGGGGGTTATATACATGCAGCTATTCCTTGTATTATCTACTGCTGAGTAAAATACAAGGGAAGAGGGGAATACAAGGGGTCAATAGAAAGGAGAGAACAAGGGAGTGAGGTATGCAGTGATCCTGCACATCGTTTATTAAAGGAGTGGAACCTTGGTTATGGAATCGTGGGAAGTTGGGATCGCAGAACTTCGGGTTGTTGGAACATGTCAAGATTCGGTCACGCCGAGATATCGGTTAAGTCCTGCAAACCGTTACGGGGTGGCTAGGCTTCAACGTGCTCTTGCGTTGCGCCCTGCTGTTCCGTGCGTGCCACTAATTTGGATAGTGAGAGGAGCCTTGAGAGGATGCCGAGGGTGTCGGCTCGAGCGAAGGACTCTTAGAAATAGAGAGTGGACAAAAGGGGCGCGAATCAATTGATATTCTGAGTGAAGAACTATCTACATACATCCCGCTACTTTTATAGTTAAGAAGCAAGATGTGGAACAGGGTGGCGTAAGGAATGGAGACAATAAGGTATGAGGCAACCACATGGAGGCATTGTCCACAGTGATCAGAAATAGAATAAGGAATGTAAGCGGTATTAGAATAATAGAGTATGGCTGAGAATAAGATAATGAAATGGTGGGCGGGAATAGAACAATAGGGGACGGCCTAAGATAAAACAATGGCAATGGCCAGGACAATGAGTGGCCGTCATGTTGTTCGGGGGAAACGGTTTAAGGAGTGGATAGGGGTGAAGGAACAATGAAAAGGGGGTGTATGAAGGGAGTGGTCCATACGATGTACCGGATGTACCGAACCGAGGCCGCGCGGTGGTGCGAGATAATGCGGGTGAGGGCCGGTTGGTCGGTATTCCCGAGTGAATCGGTACTCGGTGTTGCGGGCTTGACAGAACAGAATTGCAGAAAACAGTCATTCTAGACTTTTATGGTCAGAAAGGTCCCGGAAAGAGTGTAGGTGGTTGTGGGGACTGAAATGGGTTTATTAGGGAGCACAGGCCATAACACTACCACCCCAACTTCATGATTCATCCTGAACATAATCTGGCTTCATCTCAAGCATAAGAGTTTGTAGTTGACTTGGACCAACAGCTTCAAACCAGTATTCTCGAGGCTCAACAAATGTACCAGACCTCAGCAGATGCTAAATGACTTCCACCCCTAGACTTTCCAATTGGCAGTCTTGTGTTTGTCAAAGCCCAATTATTTAAGATGACTTGTCCTACAAAAAAGCTAGCTGAGAAGTTTTTGGGTCCATTTGAAATCATTGCATATCCTGGTACTCACTTGATTACTCTGAAACTCCCAGACTATATGAAGGCAGTACACCCTGTCTTTCACATTTCAATGCTCAAACCAGCCTCACATAACACCATTCCTAATTGCATTCAACTGCCTCCACCTCAAGTTACGATTGATGACAAAACAGAATTCAAAATATCTGAAGTAGTAGACTCCAAGATTGATAACAGGTGCAAGGCATGCAAGTTGTTGTATTCAGTATGGTGGGCAGGATACAAAGGCACAGATGAAGAAAACTCATAGCTCCTCATGACAGAAGTTAACAATGTATCAGAACTCAGTCAAGACTTTCACAAGTCGTACCCATCCAAACCTGGTGTCAGGGGACAACCCTCAGGGCCAATTTCCATTTTCCTTAATTTCTTCCCTTTCATCCTGTTCCCCCCTTATTTTATTTACATTACTGATTATTTCTCCATTATATTTTTACTTGTTGTGATACAGTAGCCATATAGCTAGTGATTAGGTAAGGGGACCCTCACCTGATTCTCTTTAGATCTCCTCTACCTAAGGTATGCAATATTGTCATATAACTAACCTTTGGATACTCTCTACCTAAGTCTGATTAGCTTCTGTGGGTAAGTCAGGCCTAGGAGAAGTCTAGGGCTAGGTGGTGTCCTGCTGGTTCTAGCCTCCAACAGTTTCTGAGATCAGTACTAATGGAGAGTTGCCCTTACAGTAGAACTGGGTCACCTAATAAGGACTGAGGGCTGGCCACACAGTTCAAATATGAGCAATGTCTTTGCACAGAGACTATGGTGACCAAACACCCTCCTTCCCCATCCCTTGTAAGGGTCCAACCCTGTTTGCAGCATTGTTACATGTGTACCTAAGTGGGAAAGGTGAAGCTAGACAGTTTGGTGATACAAGTGAGTGGACCACTTTGGGCAACACTATAAACTGCCATATGGTTTGTAGAGTGTACTGCTCTCTGAAGGCCAAGGCAGCATGGTAAACCCCCTATATCTCCAATACCTTTCCTTCACAACCTCTATTCCAAGCTCCTAGTGTATCTACATGTCAAATGACCCCCTCTATGCTACTCTATGACCTGTACAACCCACCTTATATCCACATTCTCAAACCTGACTACCTGCATACTTCATCTTATCTGATTCCCTATCACAGCACAACTCTCTTACCCTGAAACCCTCCCTTCTTACCAGTGACACTGCTGACACTATGTGTGATGCACCACATGATGTACTCACTGCCACCACCATCACTGCTGCATCCACCCTGCAACCTGCCCCAGGCTAGTGGCAATAACCCTGTGTGTCTTGGGAGATGTGCATACACTTCTGGAGAGCCTTTCTAACATGCTTTTCTATAACAAGTCCATTCCCTTGACAATGCCCATGCCTACTGCAGTGACACCCACCAGTCTACTAATTGCACCCTCTCAAGTTCACACTATCCCTCATGAATACCCTGTATGGCCTGCTCTCCATTGAATGGGGCATTGTGGAAGTTGACAAGACACTACAACCCACTCATCACAGATGTGCATAAGTCTGCCACAATTGACCCTCCAGTATGATGCAGATGCCCCTGCCCCTTCACCTGCATGTATCCATTTGTAGAACTCTGGGCATAATCCCCAGCAGTACAACTCTCCAAAGCCAGCCAGAGGACCACCTCCATATATGCCATGCCTGTGACCTCTGCCATATACTGAACCGATACCCATGATGTGCACCCTATGATGAAGTCTACTATTATTGCCAATGGTGAACATGCTTGAGGCAAGCTGCAATATCCTTGTAGACTATGGAGCACACCGACTGCACCTCCTCAAGCTTGCTGTCCCTCTCCTCTGCTGCTTCAAACAGCACCCTCTTCCTATCCCCAAGCAGGTCCCAGGAGCTCCCCCTTTTGGGGACTTGACACAAACCCTACCCAGTATGCTGTCTCCCCTTGAGCATGAAGCAGGGATGCCCTGCTAGTCCCAGGGCCTGCTTTCAAGCAACCCTGTGATCATTACCCATCACTATTGCTCAATGCTGACACCCACATGGCACCTTGAGTCTTGCCCTCAATTGCACATGGAACCCCATGTATAGCCTGCTCTCCATCAAACATGGTACTGCAGAAGTTGGTAGAACATTGCAACCTGCTCATCATGAATGAGGCTGTGGCCTCCTTTACATTCCCACTGGCACACTAATCTACCATGCAACCAACATGCCATTCCATGACATAACAAGGCTCTTCTGTCTGGCTGCCCTGCTCTGACCCACATCCAGCAGCCCCAAACAGTGATCCTGAGACATATGAGTGGGCCATCTAACACCCTTGCCCTTGCCCTTGCTCTCTCTTATATAGTCTCACCAGTGATGCCTTCCTCTTCCCACCCCCAGGTAGGCCAGCTGCACTGCAGACATGTGCCACAATACTGCTCACTGTGTCCCCAGCAACCTATGCCCTTCAGCCTGCTCCCAAAGCTACACTCTCAGCTGATCATACAGTTTCACTTATGCTTCCTTTGGGTGTATCCATCTTCCATACCCCCCTGCATGTCTGCCTCTTGCATCTCTGCATATATGTTGTCACTGCTTCATCTGCATAGTCCCACAGTCCAAGGGGGCATCCATGGTCATTCCATGCTGCCATTCATCGTTGCATGAGATCATGTTCTAGTGACAGCAAGACATCACTGACCCCTGACCACCACTGATGAGGCAAGGGCTATTCATGTAGTCCCACTTCCCATAAGTACCCCAACATATCTGTCTGATAATGCTGCCCCTGCCACTGCTTGCCACCAAGCAATCCACATGGACAATGAGCACATGGATGTGTTAAGTCCGAGGTCATGTCAGGTCCGAGCTGATGTAAGTCGGTCCAAAGTCATGTGTTTGAAGTCTTAGGGACTTGGCTTCAACTTGTATGTTGCACCCTCCTTGATCGTCAGTCCCTTATTTGGGAGGTTTGGAGATGTATAAGTTCGGAGTTCAGAGGGTGAGTGGGAATACTAAGTTGATATTTGAACTAAGGTATAGTACAGAAGTCTGGAGGTATATGGCACGGGTCACCCACGGGTCAAATGTGGGTGACCCATACCCGACCCATGGGAAACCCGAACCCATCAACCCATGGGTTTTTTCTCACGGGTCGACGGGTCTCGGGTGCGCGCCGCACCCATACACAATACGTCGTGTACGTGGCAGCGCGTGTGCATACAGGCGTTGCATACGTCGCGTTCGTTGCGGCGCATGTGCATACGTCGCATATGGGTGTTGCGTACGTCGTGTTTGTCACGGCGTGTGCGCATACGTCGTGTATGTGGCGGCGTGTGCGCGTAATGGGCATTGCGTACATCGCGTTCGTCGCGGCACGTGCGCATACGTCGCGTTTGTGGCGTCGTGTGCGCGTACGGCACATTCGTCACATTTGTGTTGGCACGTGCACGTACGCATTCGTCACGTTCATGTCGGAGTTGATGCCCCGGGTTGGGCCTGGGTCATGGGTGCTCGCGGCTTGACCTGCACCCACACCCAAGGATACCCGACCCGGTGACCCGTGTGGGTTGGCCTGACCTGTGCATTTCCCTATTTATACATGCAGTCCTTATTGTAACTAATTAGGAATGCCCAAGAAACAATAAGATGAATGAAGATGGGTCACAAAAGAAATCTACATCTGGTGTTACAATAAGACTATTGTTTGACAGGAAAGGAAAGAGGTCCGAGGTCTGAGGTAGTCGTTGCTTGTCGGACTTGGAGGTGACAAGGTAAATTTGGACTTGGTTTGGAGTAGGATTCTTCGTAGCACCTTATGTCGGATGTCCAGGATATCAGAGTTATATCATGGATATAACAGGATGCTGTCAAGCCCATGATACCGAGCTCCGGTTCACTCAGTAATACCGGCCGATTGACCCTTACCGTTTAATCCCACACCAGTGACAAGTCATTCCTCACTAGTATGTGGTCTCAGCTCGGTACATTTGGCTCATCATTTGGTTCACTTTCCTCATCTCACCCCCTCTATTCATTGTTATTCTTTCATTCCCCTTCCTTCCCTGTACCCATTCCCCTTTGGGACATTTACTATTCACCTATTATTTGGTCATGGCCCTATTGTTTTATATTCAGCCATTTTCCATTGTTCTATTCTCACTCACTCTTTTGTTCTCGGTCATACTTCATTGTTCTATTGTCATCCACATTCCTTGTTCTATTCTTGATCATTGTGGACAATACCTTCACATGATTCTCCATACCTTATTGTTCTCCATTCCTTGTGCCACCCTGTTCCACATCTCACTTCTTAACCTATATAAGTAGTGAATGTATGTAGATGGTTCTTTGTTCTGGAAATCAACTAGGTTTACGCCTTCTTGTCCTCCCTTCTCCTGTCTAAAGTCCTTTACTTGGGCCAACACTCTCGGCACCCTCCCGGGTATCTCTTCTGTCCCAAATCAGTGGCACGCACAGAAAGTAGGGCGCAACACACAAGCACATTGAAGCCAAGCCACTATGACCGGCCTGCAGGACTTGGCTGCTTCCCACCAGCATCGTGAAGCCAGGACTATTACTATAATGCTCAGCCCACACATCGTCGGCAATACCGGTGCCTGACAGATGCCCCAAGAGGGTCTCCATCAAGACTGCTTGCAGTGACCCCACCATCTCTCCCTATCGACATCACTTGCACTGGCTCACAGTGCAGCCTCAAGTCCAGTTGCGCTTATAGATCCCAAAATTATCAATGTTGCTACTACACTTGATGATAGTTGGCCCAATGGTGCATATTCATGGTTTGAGCAGCCACAAGCACCCTTTTATGTTTCAGATAGATTTAGTACAGAGTCCATCTGCAGCAACTTGTTATCATCTGCTACTATCATCAATTGTTATATCCTTGATATAACCCCGATACTTTGGACATCCGATCCAGGGTGCTATGGAGGAAGATTGCCCCGAACCAAGTCCAAGTCCATGCCATCACCTCCGAGCTCATATGACAGCACCACCTTGGACCTTGGACCTCTTTCCTTTCTCGTTGAACAATAGTCTTATTGTAACACCAGATGTAAATTTCTTTTATAACCCATCTTCATTTATCTTATTATTCTCTTGGACATTCCTAATTAGTTACAATAAGGACTGCTATGTATAAATACCTCCAGACTTCTGTACTATACCTTAGTTCGAATATCAACTTAGTATTCCCACTCACTCTCTGAACTCCAAACTTCTATACCTCGAAATCTCCAAAATAAGGGACTGACAATTGAGGAGGGTGCAATACACAAGTTGAAGCCAAGTCCCCAAGACCTCAAATGCATGACTTTGGACCAACTTATATCAGCTTGGACCTAACATGACTTTGGACTTAACACTAATTCAACACATACTAACATTACCAAGGCATCTGCCAGCCAGCTGACATGAGACTTGTCTGTCCCATGCAACCCCTCAGATCCAGACATAATCTCATTAATATTTTCCTCACTTCCTGTTGACCCAGATCACTGGAATTTACGACATCATATTGTGAACAACTTGATTATCAGGCAATGTTTCATTAAAAAGCCCTTGCAGAGATGCAGTGCATCTAGTACAGGTGGTCAAGGGTCAGATGGTTCAGATAGACTTGGTGTAAAATTGGATGGAGACCAATTTGAGGGATTTGAGAAATTAGGAGAAGGCATTAAGCTCACAAGCCCAGGACCCTGATATCAATGCAGAGCTCTGAGAACCAAGGCTGGGGTTACTACCCTGGGTGATGACCTAGGTGCAGACTGAGATGTAGTTACAGGTTTGGACTCCAACCTAACCCAGAGAATGACCTGCACCTAGTGAGGGCATGTGGGCCTCTCAGAAATGACTCAGGCTTAGGCCAGATGCTCTGCAGAGGGATCAAATTTTTTTCTAGCACATTGAGGATGCTGTGCCATAGAGAGAGGGTGATGTCAGGGGATAACCTTCAAGGCCTATTTCCTTTCCTTTATTTTCCTTTATTTTCTTTATATTTTCCTTAATTTCTTCCCTTTCATCCTGTTTCCCCTTTCTTTTATTTACATTAATAATTATTTCTCCATTATTTGTACTTGTTGTGCACAGTAGCTATATAGCTAGTGATTAGGTAAGAGGATCCTCACCTGGTTCTTTTTGGATCCCCTCTACCTAAGTTATATAATATTGTCAGTAGTAATCAGTAATATAACTAACCTTTGGATCCCCTCTACCTAAGTCTGTTTTTTTTTTGATCCAATTTTTCATCTTTTGGGGCTGCACCCTATGTAAGATGGTATATACATTCTCCATCTATCCTTTTTTCCTTTCCCTCCTTTCAACCTCTGTCTCTGCTCGTCTCTAAGTCTGATTAGCTTCTGTAGGCTTTGGGTTAGAGCCCCAGAGTCAGGCCTAGGAGAAGTCCAGGGCTAAGTGGTGTCCCACTGGTTCTAGCCTCTAACAGTTGCTGAGATCAGTACTAGCAGAGAGTTGCCCTTACACCTGGACCATTACCTATTTCATAAGCATCTCACACTTTCTCTTTTCCATTCACTCTCACTCATTCCAATTCCAATTCATTTTCCATTTGCAATTTAGCATCTTCTTTCAATTTTCAAGTTCAACTCTCAATTCCAAATCACTCATTCATTTTAAGTTCAAACAAAAATTTCCTAAGTCTAAATACAATTTTTCTACTTCACATTCCCACTTCTGACAACTGTCCATCCTCCATATCATTCCACTCATTCCCTGGCTGACTATTTCCAATCCAATTCTCCCAGGTGCCCCACACTACAGATGGCTCTGGCACCAGTTCCCTACTCAATACCCTCTGATTACTTATCTGCAAGGCCAAGTTTCAGACCTCTGCTCGTAACTCCTCATTTACAACCCATCCCTCAGAATTCTCCCAACAATTATTGGTCATCTCCTGGTGAAGCAAGTCAACCAACCAAGTTAACTCTTGAATTACAAGAGTGAGGCTGATCACAGGCAAAGGAGGAGGAGGCACAGGGGCTACAGGTAGCAGGAGGATAGCAGGAAGGACAGGTGGTGAGGGAGAAGTTGGGAGGAAGACAGCAGGAAGAGATGGAGGTGAGGGGGCATCAAGTCCATGATACCGAGCTCTGGTTTACCCAGTACTACCCACCGAACAACCCTTACTGATTAATCCCACACACTAGCAACAAGTCATTCCTCACTAGTATGTGGTCTCAGCTCAGTACATTTGGCACATCATTTGGTTCACTCTCCCTACCCCATCCCTTCTATTCTTTATTATTTTTTCATCCCCCATCCTTTTCCTTACCCATTTCCCTTTGGGACAATTGCTATTCACTTATTATTTGGCCACAGCTCTATTGTATTATGTTCGGCCAATTTTCCATTGTTCTATTCTCACCCACTCTCCCATTATTCTATTCTCACCCACTCTCCCATTATTCTATTCTCGGCCATATCTCATTATTCTATTCTCGTTTACATTCCTTATTCTATTCTTGATCATTATGGACAATACCTCCACATGATTCTTCATACCTTATTGTTCTCCATTCCTTACACCACCCTGTTCCACATCTTGCTTCTTAACCTATATAAGTAGCGAATATATGTAGATAGTTCTTCACTCTGAATATCGACTTGGTTTACGTTCTCTAGTCTTCCCTTCTCCCGTCTGAAGTCCCTTACTCAGGCCGACACTCTCGGCACCCTCCTGGGTCTCTCTTCTATCCAAATTAGTGGCACGTACAGAAAAGCAGGGCACAACATACGAGTATGTTGAAGCCTAGCCACCCCAATCGGTCTGCAGGACTTGGCTGATTCCCATCCACACTATTGGCATTACCGATACCTAACAGGGGGCAGGAGTAGGTAGTGAGGGTACAGAGGGCTTTGGTGATGAAACAATTATTTGTGGTATGGGCAGTGCAGTAGGTGGTTGTAGGGGGTCTCTTGAAAAACACTGAATAAGGGTAGATAACAAAGCACAAAAACATTAGAAAAGACTAAAGTACAAAAAAAGAAGAGCCTCTTAATGTACTATTAATGTTTTCTCAATTAGCAATTGTTTTGCTAATTAATCACTCTGGATATGTTTCAAATATTCTCTATTAGACTTTTCTCCAATCTTCTAGTGAATCACAATATTCATTAATCCTTTAATAATCCTTAATACAACATCTATTGTTCACCACCGAAGGTTTGGCCTGAAAAAGATGCCAGTTTCCCTATAGAAACACACCAAATATTAGCCTGAGACACCCCTGTCTCATACAAATATCATGGTGAGACACTAGGCTGTGCCTACACTGCCTCTGCCCTTAATCACATACCAAAAACCGGTCTATAATCCCCATTTATTGCTAAATAAAGAGAATTACCTAGGAAACCAGTAAGTTATATCTCAGAAAATGACTCACAATTGGAACTCCTATATTAGCTGTGACTCATACCAGTCATGTGACCTCACAAATGACTCATTATGTCTCAGATGGCATGAGTCACTGGATTCTGATTGGACAAGGACAGTTTTAGGGATATAAAGTAGATATCAGAATGTACTCTAAATTCTGAGACAAGGTGCATGTGATTCTTTGACATGACTCATTCCCAGGAACTGTGATCCTATTAGCTTGTACTATAAATAGTTAGGAGATACTTTAGCTTACTAATTGTCCTGTAAATTAGTATAAAAGGAGGCCTTCCTGCTCCCCTTTGAAGCAATCAAATCAATCATCTCCTTTCCACTTGTCAGTGTGACATTGTGAGTACTCTTAGTCAGCTGTTGATAGTCCAGCTCCTAGGTATCTACATAATAGTACGAGCCACCCCCCGCCCTCCGGGCGGAGG
>QLPI01001831.1:0-23922 GCA_003314275.1 Chroogomphus rutilus | reverse complement strand
CTAATAGTTTACACTCATAAACTATTATTCCTACATGTAATTGACAAGGTACCTGCCAAGGCTCCCTCTAAACAATTCTTTTTGGACAACAACCTGGACTAGCATTCACTTGCTGTTGTCTTGTTAGAGATCTTGATTAGGCTTTACTCACACCAAAGTTTTGTCACACTTCTTGGGTTAAATCATCAATGGTTCCAAAACAATTGTTTTTTAGGCATAGAAGTAAAATGCAATTGAGAATGGCATACCATCCATTTCTCCTAGCAATCTCATATCACCTCGATTCTCTGCTGATTCAATTTGGATGAGCTGAAGCCATTATCAACTCCTATGCAGCCAGGACTGTTGCTTTCTATAGGTCAGACACCAAAGACCACAGATGAATGGGTACAAATGCATGATATACTATATTGTGAGGCCATTGGATCCTTGATGATGCTGCATTGAGAACATGGCCTGACATAGCTTTTGCAGTTCAGTCATTATCCCAATAATCAACAAAATTTGGCCTCATATACTAGAATGCTGTTAGGAGAGCCTTTAGTTATCAAAAGGGCACAAAAGAGCTTTGGTTGACTTATGGGCATTGTTTTGGAACTGTAAATGAGGTAACCCGAGAACCATGATGAAACCTTGGTGTGAAGAAATGTTAGGAACTGTATGCCGGCATACCTGACTATTCATTTCAGCCTACTCAGCCCAACTCTGCTCTCGCTCGCTATTCAACAATACGCCCTCAGCCCACAGACTATATGCACCTCGTGTATCCATCTTGGCATCACATGCTCCTGTCAATTCATTCATTCATTTACGTCACACTCCAAATGCTCGCTATTCCATTCCGTCTTCATTTACGTTTAATATCCTTTCATTTATATTCTGCTCCACTTTCATTTATTTGCAATTCCGCTCAGTCTCTTATATCTGATCCACTATTACGTTCCTTAGGGTAACTCCGTTGGGAATCGGAGTGACACGTCACTCCCCAATGTCATGGAGGAGATTATTATTTGGGGTGTAGTATTTCCGTTCTCGCTTTTCACGATCCTCGGCTTTCTCATTCTATTATAGGAATCTCTTCGACTCCTAGTAGATTTGAAAGTAGTATAAAAATCTTGTACTTCAGTAGTTCAGTCTTCAGTCAGATAATCAACCTTGATTCTCTACCAGTTAATTCTCCATCTCGCTTTTCCGAAATTAGGGCTTGTGCGATCTGGTGGGTGCAACATACAAGTTAAAGCCTTGCCCTGCCCTGAACCTTGCCATTGTTTTACCTTTGGGAGATTTTACGTATAATTACGATTACATCATCCTTTCACATCGTAACAAGAAAGCCTAATCAAGTTCTCTGACAAGATGATGGCAAGTGAATGCCTGTCTGGGTTGATGCCCAAAAAGAATTGTTTAGAAGGGGTCTTGGCAGGTGCCTTTTCAATTACATGTAGGAATAATAGTTTGTGTATGTAAACTATTATTCTACCCTTGCCTAGGATTATTTCCACAGATGTTCTATAAATCTGATTTAGTTCTTTTACTATGTTTTTACATACCTTTTATGTTTTAACTGAGAAACCTTCTATTAAGCACTGACCTTCAGATCAATATACTCAAAAGAGGGAGGCACTGACCTTCAGATCAACATACCTATGAGAAAGTGGCACTGGCCTTTGGACCAACATACTGGGAGTGAGTGGCACTGACCTTTGGATCAATGTACCTAAGGGTGCTTGATGCATAAGATAATCCAATGGATTATAGGTGATAGTAAGATTGATTGTTAAGTTACTTTATGCTACAGAACTAGTCTCTATATATACTAATTCTAAGCTGATTATGTAACTCCCTAATAAGGCAAGACCTTCTGGAAATTAGTGGAGAATTATGGAAAGGGATGGAAGGTCCTGGAATCCTCTAGAAGTCACAGTATCACCCTTGTAGTCACTAATAATAAAAGAAGAGAAAGATTCCCACAGCTTGTAGTCTTGTGACTGGTCAAGTCACAAAATATTAATAGTAAATGAGCCATGCTTCTGGGCTGACCTTTATGTAATAGCCATTATATAAGCCCAGGAATTTGTTGTACAATATGGACTGAGAACTTGACCCATGACTTTGGTGCCATTTTCTGTGTATTAAGTAATTGGCACCCAATTGTGGTTCCTTGTGGGTCCAAATAGAGATAGGCAAAAAGTATATGTTTTGAGGGTTTTTCCTTGGACTTGAAGGTTTGTTATTTAAGAATTAATTACCATAAGTAATTCACTCTTAAATGGCCAGCCAAAATTTATTATATTTTTTTGGTAGTCATTTTAGGACTGATTTGATGGGTGACTTTCTTTAGAGGAGAGGTTTGGATCTTGTATGCTGATCCGGTTCAGAAGTCTTGTAGAAATATATTGGAGAATTCCCGGTTCCCTAACAGGCATGCTCAAACTGAGCTAATTGGATATGTGGATGCAGATGGCAGCATGGCTGAGGATAGGCATGCTGTTTCAGGATATGCCTACATTGTCAATGGAGGAGCTGTGTCTTGGAGCACAAAACATCAGTCAATAATATCACTCTCTATAACAGAAAGCAAATATGTAGCTGCAGCCTATGCCACAAAGGAGGCACTCTGGCTTTGCTCCCTAATTGAACAGCTTTTCAATTAAAAGCTATCCCCACCACCATGTTTTGTGACAATCAGTCAGCTATTGTGCTTGCTAAAGACCATCAGTACCATGCCCAAACAAAACATATAAATGTATGATATCATTTATTTGCTGGATCGTCGAAAAGGGTGCCATGCATTTGGTTTACTGTCTGATGGAGGATATGGTAGCAGACACTCTCACCAAAGCATTGCCATTGGCAAAAGTGAAGCACTTCATGGTTGAGCTAGGGCTGTCCACAGTTTGTGGGGGAGTGTTGGAGATGGTGACATTCCAGCATGACAAACCGTGTCACCCCACGTATTGTTTCCATAATTATTATTTACCACATATAGCTTTTGTGCAGTTGCAAAAACTATTCCTTTTGTTTCTCTTCTTTTAGATAGCTTATTGTTATGAAATACTATATAAGTAGCTACCTTGATTTCTCTCTTTCCTCAGTCATTTGACATCCAAACACTGAGATTGTTTGTATAGTCTATTAAACATTACACTTGCATTAGGACATTTGAGATTTCTTTTTCTTTCTTCCCTCACATCCCTAAATTTCACCACCCTGCTCCTATGAGTATGTATAGCCTCTTTTGTCCTTCATTACTTTTCATTGTGAGAGCTTTGACCTCTTTTTCCCATGTTGTCTCATCCCCTCATGTTAAACACTTTTCCATGCTTTAGTCGCCCTTTCATTGCTGAGCAGTTTCTGTATATAGGAATTTCGGACAAAGCCAGGACGCCCGGCATGATTTCAAGTAAATCCAAGTTTGGCGACAAGAACCACAATTGACAGTAGGAGACTTGCCACCATTGCAAGAAACGATGATTGCTATCTTTCTGAGATAAGATAATAAACACAGATACAGTTCATCAGTTCGCTTGTGAATTGGCACCAGCACACAAAACAGTTATTATTGTCTCGAAGGTGCCTCAAAAAAAAGTATGAAATACAAAGCCCCAGTCAATATGTTGCCGTGCAGTCAAAAAAGAGAGAAAAAAGCCAACAATACAAATTATCTTTCAACATGAGCGCAGTCAAGGAACAGAGCAAACGTGAAACTAGATAGCCACCAAAGAAAAGACAAGGAAAACCACGATGACAAAAGGAAGATAAAAAGTGCAGTGGCACAGGAGAAAGACAACGTCAAGACTGAGGCAACGCAGCCGATCAACGACCAAAGATTCACGTGGGTATGCGGCTGCAGACACCAAGTCGACACCCTGGAGCACGAATGAAACCTCGTACAGGAAGATGAAATGCACCTCCGTCCGATGGGTGGTCCAACAGGTATTGAAGGCGACGACCTCTTGTTGGCATTCTGTGATCCGATTGTCGCCAAAATAGGAGTTGGCAAATATCTTAACCACGTGCACGCCGTCCAAGTTCCAAGTCCCGCCGCATTCCAACACATCTACACCTTCCACGAGAGGTTCCAGACGCGCCTATAATGCAAGCCGCATTGTGTCGCCAGCTACCCTTCGTCATGGTGACCGCCTGGAATAAGTCCTCAACGAGGACCATGCTTTCCTCGATCAAAGCAACCGTGATCTCTTCCAGGATCCACAGATCGAGTAGGACCGCCGGGTTTGCTTCCATACAGAGTCCTCAGAGGTGGTAGCTCGCGCATTATACCCTCTGCATCAGTCTCGCCCTCGGGAACCTCAACAACGGTCTCCATCTTGGGAGTCCTCAAGTAGGCCGAGAACCTGTGGCTTGGGGTGGTGCCTGTCCGATATCTCGCACTAGGACCTCGTGGAGGGGTAGAGTACGGGTTGTGGTTTTCATCACCCTCCCTACGACTACCGACACGGTATGGGAAGTCACCGGGAGACTGGTGAGAACCTCCATCAGACGATCCACGGCTCTGCCGGTTGCTTGGAGTCCTGGGCTGCTCCACACCGGAGACGGTTTGAAAGTTTGGAGCTCGGCGCCTCTGTGAACCCGGTAAACATCTCTCATCCTGGGTTGGCTTAGCGGGCTGTGTTGGTTGCTCGGGGACATTCGGGACACTAGGTACCTGAGGAGTAGTCGGACGAAGCTCGTAGGGTAGATGCGTCGTAGGCGGGCCATGGTAAAGCAAAAGGTCGCTGAAGAAACGAGGGTCATATACATCATGAACCACACCGCGCGGATTCTCCACGTGGTTGGAGGGCTCTTCATGAGTCGTGTTGAACGGTGGCGGGAATGGAGCAGCACCAATAGAACTCATTGGGTGGCTATTCAAAGGTCCCAAAATGGTATTGGACTCTAATGTATCAACTTCCTGTGCCCCAGACTCGACCTCGTCTACAGACATGTTAGAGTAATCGTCATCAGCAGGGCTCGCAACCTGAGTGGGAGCTGGACATTGTTCGGGAGATGAATCCGACCGACGTTCATGTGGCATGGATTCAGACCGCTGATCTGTGGGACCTTGGCGGAAGGACGAAAATGGCGAATGTTCAATGTCAATCCGTGCTTTCTTCCTTGGCGGCTTGCGTAGACGGTAGGTAGCTGCTAGTTCAGCATCTTCGCGCTGCTTCTGGGTGGCGTCGACTGGAATGTCGCTAAGGCTCACATCCGGTGTTTCGGTAGGGCTACGTGCGCGCTTCCCAAGCACGGGCTGTGAAGGCGAAGGATTGGGGATTTGGGGGTTCGTCGGGAAAACGATAGGCTTGCGACTTGAACAATCATGCAAGTCAATATGGCTCGCACGCCAGGAGGTTAGATTACATACCATGTAGCCAAATCGGTTCCCATGGCTGTTTCAGTGCTTTTGCCCTTCTCCATATCCACATCCTTTCCAGTCCCAAATGGCAATGATGCTGTAATTTTGCACAGATCTTTCCTGGTTCCAATCACAGTCTCTAATCCGTTACCTTGCTCTAGGTCCTTCATGGGGACAATCGGTGATTTGGCCTCTGCCAACTGGACGGTAACAGTTGACACTTGACACACGTTATGGTTGGCGGATCGGAGCATGACACGGTCCCTCAAGGTTCTATTTTCCTCCTGAAGTTCCTTGACAATGACTTCCAGATTATTAATCTGCAATTCCAAATCTGCATTCGCCTGTTTGCACCGAGCTATATCCGATTCCAGTACCTGTTGTAGGTTTTTGAGATGTTCGATATCTCCCTGTAGCACTGGGATCTGGGCAACAGATTCCTTGAGCGTGGGGATAATAACCAGGACATCTACAAGCTCAGATAACCTCGCAGTCAGGAGGTCAGAAGGCTGGTGAGTTGCACAACAACCAGCGGCGGCACCAACGATAGGAGAAAGAGGGCGGTCGGATGGACAAGCGGCTATCAAATGTTGCTCGGATTCGATTTATGTGGTAGACGAACAATGAAAGCTCATACCTTTGCTCTTCTGAGTGGAACTCTCAATCGATGTGGGCCGAACGTAGTTGAGACCAGAGGATTCGATTCCCCGGACCGTGGATCGGCGGAAGCGATTCACATCTTTTCCACTAAGAGGGAGGTTAGGTGATATCAACATCAGCAACGGAAACAATGACACGCACTGACCAGGTCGCACAGAGCATTTATCATTTCCTCGGTGCGCATGTTCGCCTTGATGTCGATGCTCTGGAATATGCATTGGTATGTTACATAGGGAGAGAAGTCGCAGAGGGTACCTTGCAAAGTTTCTGTATGTTATGCCGTGACATTGATTGCAGTGTCTCTCTATCAGGTATGTGTTCCATTGTAGGTAAAAACGGACGAGAGAGCTTGTTGTTCGAGTCGGTTGACTGTTGATCGTGGTGGCTCAAGTTCAAGAGTTGTTTGAACAATACGCGTATGGTCACGTGACTGTTTGTTTATCCTTTGTGTGCAGGCGGCTCTGCGTCGTGTTCTCATGTTCCCGCAGAAGCAAAGTCGTCACATACACCAAAAGAAACAAAGAGAGGACAAATGAGGCAGCAGCAAGGCGAAAACGCTGTTGTAATCTATGTTAGAATAATGTCGCAACTAGATCAAACAGAGAATCTCAGCTCTGGTCAAGAGACTGATATTAATCATGTACCTACAGTATGGGACAAGCAAACTCAACCAATTTGGTTTTGAGTGATCGGGAATTTTTTGTGCCAAACTAATGTTAGATTCAGATGCACAATATCAAAATATGTCCAAAAAACATGTTCCGAAGATTTTCCAACAAGTTTTAAATGTGGCCAAATTTTTGGGCCTTTTCAGCACAATTTTTCACCCCAAATCTCATTGTCATGACGTAAATTTTAAAGTATAGCTTCAATTGACATAATAGCTTGTTCCGTAACTACGTGATGCTTGGTTTGCTTTCTAACAGCCCAAGCAGCTGCATTCCCAGGAAGTCCCTTGCGATATGCTGCCATAAATCACCAATTTATAAACTGCCGTATCACATCAGCTGGGTATTCTTTTGCCACTGTCTTTGCATCCTCAAATGTCTTCTTTGGAATTTCTTGATAACGGAATTTTGCCCATCCCCAGTACTATTGTCATATTTTAGTGTTATAAAATAATGCAAGAAAGTAATAAAATAAATACTTGCCATTTCAATAGGGTTCATCTCACAATTAAATTTAGGCAAGAAGATACATTCATGCCCTGCATTGTGAATCAGTGCCTCCAGCAGAGAAATTTGATTTGCAAAATCATCTTGGTGACTGAGGATGCAAGCCATGCAGCAGTTTGTGTTGTCAGCTGGGCAAATAGGTTTGCACTTTGCTTTTTTGCCTTCAACATTGACCCCTTTCTTCAAGAACTGTTTTGAGTCCCTTTGGTTCCCCATTCACTGTGGTCATTTTTTGTACCTGGCTTCGAAATAAAGGGTTTGGATTAGATTGGGGAATTATGGTATCTTTCTGTTTGTGTTGCTTGCTTCCATCAGATTTATTCATCTCAAAGCCTTTGAGAGCATCTGGGGCAAGAGATCCATGAGCAGAAGACTGATCATAAACAAATAATGCAATGCACCCAGGAAACTGCTTTTCAAAAACAGCAATTGCATGCAAGATCTGGGCCAATAGTTGTTCTGCATCCCACCATGCATCATCATTTGATCCAGGGTAAATAATTATGCATGCTTCATCAAGAATTTTGCCTTCCTTATCAGTGTAGACAAGGCGACCAGTTTCAGGATTGATATATTCTGATACATGTATAAGTCGGCCTCTTCCTTTTTTTTGCAGAACTGTCTCGCCTAGCTTAAGCCTGAAAATATTGATTTATATGAGTTGTAAAAATCCATTTCATATAATCATGGTAAACCATACCAAGCTGATGACTTGTATTCATTTTCATGGAAACAAGACTCATCTTGAAAGTTAGAAATGATTTCTTTCTTGCCATCCTGTAATGTTGGAGGAATTCTTGTAAAATTTCCTTCATCATCCTGGACCCACTTGGCCATTCTTTTCTGGTACTTCTCCATCAGTGGCAAAAATATGTTCTTGTGGTACTCAACCACATCATTGTATTCATGGCCATCCATATAAACCCCTTTTTTAAGAGCCTTGTGGTGCCACCCTAGCTTAATTAACCAACGACGTGAAGTACAAAGACCAATTGGATTTTTTGGAGTGATTGAGAGGCTAGGAAGAATTACTGTGTTAAGTGTGTCTTGAAATGCTTTTGGAGTGACCTGCCCAGCAGTTTGGGAAGAAAGCCATTGCCATGCCAAAATCTGTAGCTGCTCATCAGAAAGAAGTGACCTTATATGAATGTCACCATGCTTTTCTTCAGGAAGCTGTTCAAATATTTGATAGTGCTGAGAAAGAACACGAATTTTTCAAGCAAAGTGAGTTCCAGCTCCTTCATGCCATTGTTGAGCAATTTGTTTACTCACCTCTATTATTCCCAATGCTTTAATCTATAATGTTGCAAATTTCTGAGAACCAGTAGTTTATTAGTATCGGATAGGGTGAGCATCTGGTGCTTTTTTGTTAGGTCTTTCTTGATTTGATCTTGAAAAAACTCCCATGAATTAATCTCCAGTCCACCTGCAACAGCTTCATCAATATCATCTTCTAAATCAGCTTGTGTATATAGGCCCAATTCTGAATCCTGTTCATCGGCAGGTGGAATTCTGACCTCAACACTTTCTTGTCGGATTTGGGTGTTGGTAATGTCAGCATTGATGTCATGTTGCACCTCTTTAGGTAAATTTGTATCCAAATATAGTGGCCTCAACTCAGGCTTGGATAGCACTTTGACAATTTCAATTGAAGGGGATTGTTGTTGCTGGCTAGGTCAGGCATAGATAAAAACCCAAATGCATCAAGGGATTTCTGATTTGTAGTTGCTTTCTTATATCGATGCTGTGTGCGACTGGACTTGCTCATGACATCTGAGCCCTTCTTGTACTTATTTGGCTGACCTGACAATTTATTGTAATTTTTTAATTTACAATCAGGGTTCAATGTGAACATACCATTGCCTTCTCGCTGCTTTTTTTTCCTCAACTGAGGTGGCACCAATCTTCATCCTTTAAGTCATCTCCCTGGTTGACAGCAAAATCAAAGAGCCTTTCTTAAAGATCATCCTTGTCCCATTCTGAATCTGGATCGTCTTCTGAGTCCTCATATTCATAATTGTGTGCTTCAGAGGCTCCTTCACTCTCAGTCTCCTCTCCCTCTAAACCAACATTCATTCCACCCATGGCATGGTTGTAAAAAATGTTCACAGAAGTTGGCAATTCCCTGTCAGATTCATAATCTGTAGGTGTTGTTGGATGCTCTAAATGTTCATTTCCTTCAGTAACCTGATCCTTATTTTGATTTCATAGTCCATTAATGTTTCGTTTGTGTTTTGGACAGTGGCCAGCAGACATTATGCAGTGTCTCAAGGCCAGGTAATGATTGTTCTGTATTTGGATTTATTTGTTTATGAATATGGTATATAGTTTTTTTTTCATTTTTTTTCATACTTTTACCAGAATTATACACTACTCAATGATAGCTATTGATTGCACATTTTTTCGATATTTTTCAGTTTTTTTTTAGGGTGTGGCCAAAATTTTGACATGTCCAAAATAAAAATAATTTTAGAAAAAAATTGGCTTATTACATTGACTTTATTTTGATGTTAGGTACTTCATTTAATGGTCTATTATCAATTTCAATAAGCCAATTTTGCCAGAAAATTGGGTCAAAATTTTTGGTTGAGTTTGCTTGTCCTGTACTGTCGATCAAACAGAGACTAGGTACAGTTTGTCAGTTAATGATAAAACATATTCAAAGGATACTCACATCTCAGCTCTGGTCAAGAGACTGAGATGCTTGCATATGTGTCATGACTAATGTGTCCTAAGGGTGAAAAGAAAAGACAATGTGGTGTCACTCATTATCCTCAACACTCCCCCTCGAGCAATGCCAGGCATATTAGGTAGTGAGACCATTCAGCCAGACCCAAGTCCCAGTTTGACGGTGAGATCATTGAATCTTGGTTTTGCGAGTGGTTTGGTAAATGTATCAGCAACATTTTCAGCAGTAGGGACATATTCCACAACAACCTTCCTATTAGCCACACACTCCCAAATATAATGATATGTGATTGGCATGGGTAACCCCTGGGTATATTGTTTCTACCCCTACCCATACCTGAGAATACCCTTACTGTTAGGGGACGACCTTCTCCAAAGACTGATTCAAGTCCGAAGTCCTATTTCAAACTCCGACCAACTCCGAGGCTAAAATGCCCAAGTCTGAAAGGACCACCGAGCGGAAACAGGAATGATCTTAAAGCATGGTGAATAGAACCCGGAATAGATGCCCAAGCCTTGGACTTAGTACCAGGAAGTTGGCTTTACAAACTCCGATGTGTTGATTTGTAAGCTAGTGCATGGACCACTTACATAAGGGTATAAAAGGGGTTCACCAGCGGTGGGATCCTTAGACTTTCCTCTTTGGATTCCCCCTGCTTAGGTGAGGACCCCACATGTACTTAGGTAGTAGTTATAATTAAAACCTTTGGATTCCCCCTGCTTAGCTTGCCTCCAAGACACCTCCGAGAGGCTGCAAGAGGGTTGCCCTTATAGCAGGAAAGTCTCCCCAATAAGGACCAGGAGCCGCACTGCAAAACAGTCATAGGTGGTTTTGGACTCAACGGAAGTGATTCGGAGAGTACCAACTCCTACACGTACCTGACACCAGACTCCCCCTCCTCTATAGTCATAGCCACGGATATCCCCACTAGTCTCACCTTCAGCATGGACTCCGAAGAACGATTGCGGAGGTTAGAGCAAGAACTGGTGGAAAACCAAACGGCAAATGCCACAATAAACGAAGCACTTAGGGCAATCATGGCCAAACTAAATGACCCTATACATCGGGAGTTAAACTCTGAAAATTTAGAGGATGACCCAACTCCAAGCGCACAACTTTCGGATACTCAGAGTACCTCCACCTTACAAGGAAACTCCAGAATCAGGCCCGCACCACCATCAGACTTCAATGGAGACAGAGAGAAGGGGAGAGCCTTCCTCAACTCCTGTAACATTTACTTCGCAATATGCGGAGATCAATTCCCTAACAGCCAGGCTCGGATACATTGGGCTCTCTCCTACTTCAAGTCCGATAGAGCTGCCCGCTTTGCAAACAAAATACTCCAAAGTGAGAGGAACGGACATCCCCACTACTCGGACTGGACTTTGAATCAGACTTCATACAAAATTTCTGCCCAAAGAATGAACAACTCTCTGCCCTCACCTGACTAGAAGGAACAGGCTGGTACCAAGGCAAAGACTCTGTAGAAGAATATGTTGACCGATTCATAGAACTGGTGGACCTCGCAGAATACCACAATGATAAAATGATCATGATCAAGTTCTGCCGAGGGCTCTAACCGGGAATACAAACAAAAGTCGCCCTCCTGGGAAGTGGAACCCCAAGCTTTGATGACCCCGAGGGATGGTATGAGGCAGCACGAAGGGTTGCCTGGGACCAGGAAGTGAATCAAGCATTCACAGAAACTCATCGCAGTCAACTTTGGACCTCTGCCCAATCAAACAACACGCCTCCCAGGTTCATGCTCAGAGCTCTGAGGATGCCAACACTACCCCCTCGCTCCCCAGAACCACCCCAACAAGTCCCAGCGCCACCGCCAATTGCTCTGAAGGAAGCTCCAACCCCAATGGAAGTAGACTGGACCCAAGCTAAAAGTTCCACCCTAGGGGTTTGCCACTGATGCCGAAAACCTAGGCATTACGCACAAGACTGCCCATTATCCTTCGACATCCAAACCATGAGTACGGAGGAAAAATTGGAGCTACTCCCCGAGCTTCTGAACCTTGTAGGAATATCAGAAGTAGCATCGACGGAAGTATCAAAGAACCCTGAGGGAGCAGAAAGGGAAGAAGAGAGAGAGGAAGAGGAGGATTTTGGGACCAGCAGTGGGTGAATCATGTGCCCCAACTGCCTGTACATAATAGGTTCTTGTATCTGGAAGAAGAGAGTGATGTAATCATTGCACATCCCCTTTCAAAAGAGCAGCCATCAAAAGACACACAACTATCGGAGGCTCCACCAAAGCAAACTCGGATAAAACTCCGAAAATGGGAAAAGCGACTTCCGAAGAGATATGTGGTTGCCACCACCCCAAGTCCGAAATCCCTAGTTATCAAAGTGGAGATACAAACAACGGACACAGCAGAGGTCAAGTTGGGACCCGCTCTTGTGGATTGTGGGGCCACTGGACAGTTCATAAACAGAGGTTACGTAGAACGACATCATCTCACTACTCAGAAGCTGCAGAGGCCTATTCCAGTTTATAATGTGGATGGATCACTGAATGAGGCTGGAGCCATCAAGGAAGTTGTCGATGTGATCCTCCGAGTAAATGGACACATGGAGCGAACCACATTCGCGGTCACCAGCTTAGGAAAACAAGACCTAATCCTAGGCTTTACCTGGCTGGAAGAACATAATCCAGAGATTGACTGGCAGACTCAAACTGTTAAAATGAGCCGATGTCCAACAAAATGTCACACCTGCCGAGCTGAGGTGGGAGATGAACAAAGGAAAGAGCAGGTGCTGAAAAAGCAGATCCGAGAGTGTTGGACCGGCCCATTTCCGAAGCTCCTAGAGGAAGAAGGTCTGCAGGAAGGAAGTGCAGAGATGGATGAGGAGAGCAAAGAAGAGAAAGACCCACTGGATGAATTAGAGCCCAGAGATAGAGTGATGTGTGTGATGCTTCCACCAGAAGGAGAACATATCCAAGTCACGCAGACTACCTCCCAGAGGTTGGCAGAGGCCCATTACAAAAATGTCCAAACAGAAGCAGAAATTCTGGAGTATCTCCGAGAGTTCGAGAGTGTCTTTGCCAAGGAATCCTTCGATGAGCTCCCAGAGAGAAAGATTTGGGATCATGCCATCGAACTGGAGTTAGGGGCCAGTCCAGTTAACTGCAAGGTGTACCCCATGTCCCCATTAGAACAAACTGAGCTAGACACCTTCATTCAAGAGAACCTTCGGACTGGATGCATCCGACCTTCAAAATCTCCGATGGCATCCCCAGTCTTCTTCATCAAAAAGAAAGAAGGATCCCTCTGACTCATCCAGGACTACCAAAAGTTGAACGCAATGACAGTAAAGAACTGATACCCGCTCCCCCTCATTCTGGAGCTGGTGAACCAGCTCAAGGGAGCTAAGTATTTCACAAAACTAGATGTCAGATGGGGATACAACAACGTCTGAATCAAGGAGGGAGACGAGTGGAAAGCTGCCTTTTGGACAAACCGAGGACTATTTGAACCGCTGGTGATGTTCTTTGGGCTTACAAACAGTCCAGCCACTTTTCAAACGATAATGAATGATATTTTCCAAGACCTCATCTTAGCTGGACTTGTCTGTGTATACATTGACGATATCCTCATCTATTCTTGGACATTGGCCGAACACCGAAGAATCACACACCAGGTGTTAGAACGACTCTGAGAACAGAAACTTTATCTTCAGAAAGAAGTGTGAGTTTGAAAGAACACAAATTGAGTATTTGGGACTCATCATATCAGAAGGGAAGGCAGAAATGGACCCTGTGAAGGTCCAAGGAGTAACAGAATGGCCAACTCCGAAGAACTGAAAGGAAGTCCAGTCATTCCTTGGATTCGCAAACTTCTACCGACGCTTCATCAAGGACTTCTCCCTTCATGCTCGGCCACTCTTTGATCTCACAAAGAAAGGGGAACCATGGAAGTGGGGAGAAAAAGAGGAGGCAGCGCTCTAAAGAATTAAGGAGCTTATTACCTTGGCCCTGATACTGACATTCCCGGATGATTCTCGAGCATACAGAGTGGAAGCAGATGCCTCAGACTTTGCCATATCTCACAACAATTGCCAGAAGATGGGTTGTGGCACCCAATCGCCTTCTTCTCCAAAATCCTAAGCCTGGTGGAAAGAAACTACGAAATCCATGACAAAGAAATGTTGGCTATCATCCGAGCTCTGGAGGAATGGTGACACTTCCTAGAGGGGACACAACTCCAGTTCAAGATCTGGACAGACCATAAGAATCTGGAGTATTTCAGAACCTCTAAAAAGTTAAACCGAAGACAGGCCCGGTGGTCCCTCTTCCTATCCTGCTTTGACTTCACACTCCATCACCGACCGGGATGAAGTATGGGCAAAGCAGATGCACTCTCCAGAAGATCAGATCACGGATCTGGATCGGAGGATAATGAGAATATAATCCTCCTCCAACTGGAGCTGTTCATGATCCGAGCTCTGGAAGGAATAACGGCAGTCGGAGAAGAAAGAGATATCCTCCTAGACATATGAGTGAAGCTTCGGATGTGGGGGTATTGTCCACAATGAGTAAAATTAGAATGAAGGAATGTAAACGGGGAAAGGACAATGGAAATAGAATAATAGGAATGTGGCCAAGGATAAAACAATAGGGAGTGCCTGACTATAAAACAATAGGGTTGTGGCCAAGGATAAAACAAGGACAGGATATCCCAAGGTGAGGTGGGTCGAGGAATAAGGAGTGGATGGGGTAGGATGAATGGTTGGTGAATGAGGCAGAGTGGATGAGGGGTAGGGACAGGAAATGGGGAGGGTGGATGTACCAAGCCGAGACCGGCATACCAAGTGACTTGCATATGGCTTGGTCACTTGTGCATGGACATAGACTGACTGCTCTGTCGGCAGTGCCGAGTTACCGGGTATTCGGTACATGTACTTGACATCAGCCCAAAGACTATATGCACCTTGTGTGTTTATCTTGGCGTCACATGCTCCTGTCAATTCACTTCACTCATTTACGTCAAACTCCATATGCTCGCAATTCCATTCTCACTTCATTTACATTTAATATCTTATGTTTAATTATGATTATGTTATTCCTTCATGTCGTAACAAGTATCCAGAACCACCAAAGGTCAAAGATATTCAATCCTTCCTAGGATTTGCAAACTTCTACAGATTATTCATTAATAACTACTCTTTGATTATGACTCCCCTTATATGACTCACTTGAAACAGTCTCCCATGTAACTTCACCAAGGAGTGTAGACAAGCATTCAATAAGCTGAAACTGGCATTCATGTCTGCACCCATTTTAACTCATTGGATACCTGACTATCCCTTGATTGTAGAGACAGATGCATCAGATTGTTCTTTAGCCGCTCAGATAGAGACCTTCATCTAATTGCATTTCATTCCTGAACCTTTACATCACCTGAACTCAACTATCATGTACATGACAAAGCACTGCTTGAAATTTTCAAAGCATTTCAAAAATGGCAACACTACTTGGAAGGTTCTGCTAAGCCCATCAACATCATCACCAATTACAAGAATTTGGAGTACTTTTGTACTACAAAGTTGTTGACTAGACATCAAGCTATGTGGGTGGAATACCTTTCCCAGTTTAACCTCATCATTCATTTCAGACCTGGTTGCTTAGACACTAACCCAGATTCACTCACTAGATGGATGGGATGTCTACCTTAAGGAGGGGATAAGTGACTGTGCCATCATTAATCCTCAAAACCTTTGACCCATTTTCTCCCAACAGAGCCGGCATTGCGATTCTGTTCAGTCTTGTCAGTAGAAGTCAGGTCTTCAATTGATTTCGATATCGCATGGTGTCTGGCATGCACGCATATGACACATACACACCGTATGCGTGTGGGTGTGGCATGCACCCAACACCTGTCTAGCCATGGGAAAAAACCCATGGGTTGATGGGTTCGGGTTCTCCATGGGTTGGGTGCGGGTCACCTACATTTGACCCATGGGTGACCTATGCCATTCCCTACTGACAATCTGCATCTCCTTCATATAGATCCTTTAGCTCTATAGGAGTGCATACTGTTGTCCCTAGGTAACCACAGTGATTAAGATCCCATACAAATGCCTGATGTGCACATATATATAGTTGATGCCTGTTAGGATGTGAAATAGACGTAGTCATAATTCCTAATGTAATACAGTAGGGGACAAAACTGTTCACATGTTGTGAATACTTTGATTTTGTAGCAAATAATGCAATGATCACATAAGCACAAAATCTGATATAATTTATAATGATAGCCCTGCATCTTAGCTTGAGGGCACTCACCGGATGATTATGTAATTCTCAATATTGGCCAAGATATTAATTATTTAAAATAATCAAACATGTGAATGGTTTTGTCCCCTCTATTTTTTTTTATCAAAAAATGGTATATATTAGTATTTGGCATAGCCCCCATTTGCCCTCGTCACAGCCTGCACCTTCCTAGGCATACTCTCAATTAACTTCTGACACACCTTAGGCTCTATCTTGTTCCATTCTATCTGAACCCTCTTCTCACAACTCATGCACTCCATTAGGGGGGTTTTCTTAGTCAGAAAGGTGTTTTTTAACAATAGTCCAGAGGTGTTCAATGGGATTCAGGTCAGGAGACTGAGCTGGCCAATTCATGCCCTCATAATCATGGTCAGAAAACCATTGGGTGGCCTTCTTGCATGTGTTCTTGAGGTCATTATCCTGTTGGAAAATGATGTCAGTAGAATCTTTACCATAATACTCCAGGCTAGCTAGAAGATCTTCATCCAAAATCTGTCTGTACAACTCTCCATCCATCCTCCTATCAATTTTAACAGCATATCCAGGTCCTTCCCACATCATACAATCCCATACCATCACAGAACCTCCACCAAACTTCAGTGTTCCCTCAACCAGCCTATCATTCAAAGGCTCTCTAGCCTTTTTATAGACCCACCTCCTTCCATCTGACCCCAAGCAATTGATTTTGGTCTCATCTGACCAGACAACATGCTTCCAGTCCTCTACAGTCCACTCTAGATGAGCTTCTGCAAACTCCTCCTCACCTTCCTATGCCTTGCACTAAGAAGTGGCTTCTTCTCCACAACTGCCTTTATCCCTGCCTTCTTCAGGTGCCTCCTTACAGTTTTAGAGGCCAAGGGTTAATTAAGAATATTTTTAAGCCCCTGGGTGCCTTGGGTTGCATTCTCAATCTTCCCTCTTTCTATGAGATACATAATATGATGGAGATTGGAGGAGGAAATCTTGGAAGGGCGACCACCAGAGGACTTGGTGATGTCAAATCCTGTGAATCTTGGAGATGAAACCAATAGAGACACCAAGGTAGGAAGAGATATCATGGCTAGAATGACCAGATTTAAGCAGTTAGATAATAGAGTCAACTTTGGCAGCAGAGAGGAACTTCATGGTTGAAAACAAGGGGTATTTGGTGTTGTTTGGATATAAACAAACCTTAATTATGATCATGTGATATCACATGACATGTCACGTGATTTTGAGCTCTGTATGTATCATTTTTTGATGAAAAAAAATAGAGGGGATAATGCTGTTCACATGTTTGATTATTTTAAATAATTAATATCTTGGCCAATATTGAGAATTACATAATCATCCTGGTGAGTGACCTCAAGCTAAGATGCAGGGCTATCATGATAAATTATATCAGATTTTGTGCTTATGTGATCATTGCATTATTTGCTACACAATCAAAGTGTTCACAATATGTAAACAGTTTTGTCCCCTACTCTATCTCCCAGTGTAGTAACAATGGCAAGGTTCTGAATAGGGTACAGCTTCAACTTATGTGTTGCACCCATCGGACTACACTGGACCCTAATTTCATATAGATGGAGGATGTAATGGCAAGATGGAAATTAAGATGGAAGTGAATGGGGAAATCCTAGTTGATATTCTGACTGAAGAGCAGACTACTGAATGTACAAGATCTTATACTACTTGCTTATCTATGAAGAATCAAATGAATTCCTATAATAGATGAGAAAGCCAAAGATTAAAAGTGAAAAAGTAGAATACTATGTCCTAATCTTGATCTCCTCTATGACAGTGCAGGATGATGCATCATCCCAATACCGAGCAGAGTTACCCCATAAGGAATGTAGTAACAGATTGGATATATTACGATATGAAAGGATAACGTAGTCGTAATAAATGTAATATCTCCCAAGGTCAAAGCGATGGTGAGGTTTGGGGTAGGGTAAGGCTTCAACTTTAATGTTGTGCCCACCAGATTGTACTGGACCCTAATTTCATAAAGAGTGAGGATGTAAATTAAGTCTAAGATGAACAGATGGAAAGCTTAGTTGAAATCTTAGTCAATTATCTGACTGAAGACTGAACTACAGAATGTACAAGATCTTTATACTACTTTCAAATCTATGAGGAGTCGACTAGATTCCTATAATAGATAAGAAAGTCCAAGGATCATGAAAAGCAAGAACAGAAATACTATGTCCCAATCTTGATCTCCTCTGTAACATTGAGGGGTGATGTATCACCCCAATTCCCAACAGAGTTACCCTATAATGAATGTAGTAGCAGATTGGATATCAGAGATAGAACGGAATTGCAAATAAGGAAAGTGGAGCAGAATATAATGAAAAGGATATTAAACATAAATGAAGTGAAAATGGATTTGCGAGCATATGGGGATTGATGTAAATGAGTAGAGCAAATTGATGGGTACATGTAATGCTAAGACAGATACATGTGGTGCATATAGTTCAAGGGCTGAGGGCATATAGTTGAATAGGCGAGTGAGGGTGGAGTTAGGCTGAGCAGGCTGAAATGAATAGTCGGGCATGCCAGTGTACAGTTCCTAATAGTATCCCCCCCTTATGGCTGAGTCCCATGAGGCCATGGAAATAAAGTTCTAGATGGTGGCCCTGTTGGAGTTCAGAATTGTGAGAGCATATAAGAGTAGTCGTGAGGGAGTTTGGGAGGTGACAATCATCAACATCACAAATGGCACCCTCATACATCAACCCTGCCTATGTGCAGAAGCTCATGGGTCTCTATCCCTTGCCCATCACCAGTTATCTTAGAGTTGAACCCTCCCACCCCGTTAATGTCCCCACCCCTTCAACTTCGACTATCAAGCATAGTCAGGCATTGCTAAAGCAAGATACCAACGATATGCGAGAGCCGTGGGTCAAAGGTGCAAATTTAAAAAGTATAAAGGTGAGTAAAGTGTTGTCTCGGAATTTGTTTTTTACTGATCTTTGGTTTGCAGTATGCTTGACTCCAGATATGCTACAACGAGGAGGATGTCTATGGCATCCTTTATTGAAAAGCGAGGTTAGATGAAATTGATGATCGTATGCCTTGGTCGCGGGGTCAAGTGGCTGAAAGCCTTGCAAACATTGCGTAAAGCGAGGCAACACATGCCTGAGGAAGTAGGATGGGGACTTGGACTTGCATGCATGCATGTGGTGCAGTGAGAGGGGAGTGGGTTATAGTATCAATGAGAGGGGGCAAGAGGAAGAACAAGGGAAAGGTCAGGGAGAGGAATCCCAAGGATGAGGGAAATCTGAGGTCAAAAAAGAGGTCGAGAGAAGGTATGCCAGGTGATGAAGAATGGAGTGAGGTGGGCCCCTCAAAAAGGTTGAGGTTAGAGCCCACAGTACATACTCCCCTCTTCTTTCCAGATTCTCCCACTCCCCAGCCTCTTGACTCATCATTGCCACCACTACCTGTTTCCTCACCGCCAACTGTGGTACCGATGCCATGCATCATAGTATCATCACCCACACCACCACCTCCTACACTGCCTCCTCCCCCACCTCCAGCTCCTTCACCACCACCACTACCACCATCTCCACCACCTGCTCCTTCACCACCTTCCATGGTTGTCCCTCCTCCACCCATAGCCCCTGTGCCTCCCCAGCCTTCTCTAGTCATTGCACTGACTGCTGCTCTTGTTGAGCTCAAGCGGTCAGTCAATGTCCTCCGTCAGGAGATGGCAGACATGTCAGGCCTTGGTAATGCTGAAAATGTAGGCAGGGAGTGGCCAAGTCCTGCAGGCCAGAAGTAGTGGCTTTGGCTTCAATGTACTCGTGCATTGCACCCTACTTTCCATGCATGCCACCAATTTGGAACAGAAGGGATATTCAGGGAGTGCAGAAGGTGCCAGCCCAAGTAGAGGACTTTACAGGGAAAAGGGAAGGTAGGAGGCCTAAGCCTAGTTGATACCCAGAATGAGAAAGTATGTACATGCATGTCCTACTTATATAGGTTAAGAAGCGACATGTGGAATAAGGAATGTGGGATAATAAGGTATGCAGAGCATGTGGGGGCATTGTCTACAATGAACAAAATAGAATGGAGGAATGTAAACAGGGATAGAACAATAAAAATAGAATAATAGGAATGTGGCCAAGGATAGAACAATAGGGAGTGCCTGGCTATAAAACAATGGGTCATGACCAAGGATAAAACAATGGTCAGATGTCCCAAGGTAAGATGGGTCGAGGAGTAAGGAGTGGATGGGGTAGGATGAATGGATGGTGAAATGAGGCAGAGTGGATGAGGGATAGGGACAAGGAATGTGGATAGTAGATGTGCCGAGCCGAGAGCAGCATACCAAGTGACTTGCATGTGGTATGTTATTCCATACCTCCTCTACTCTCTCCCAAATTTGCCAAACTCCCTTGGGTGGTGTTAGATACTCCTTAAGCCTGTTTTTTGCATGATCTCAGAGGTGCTCAATAGGATTCAGGTCTGGAGACTGTGCAGGCCAGTCAAGGAGAGTGATATTGTTGTTTTCCATCCAGTTCTTGGCCTTCTTTGACTTGTGCTTTGGGTCATTGTCCTATTTAAAAATTACCTGTTCCTCAGGAATTCCACTCTCCTCCAGGCTGGGCAGCAGGTGGTCCTCCAAAATGGACACAAACTGATCAGCATCCATCTTCCCCTCAATCTCTGCAAGCTGGCCAACACTATTCCATCCCATACACCCCCATACTATAATGTTTCCCCCTCCAAACTTGACTGTCCCCTGTACCTCTCTCTCTATCAACCCCTCCCCCTTCTGTTTCCAGACCCACTGCCTCCCATCTGACCCAAACCTGTTGATTTTGGTCTCATCTGACCAAATGACCCTCTTCCAGTCCTCTACAGTCCACTCTTTGTACTTTAAAGCAAAGGCCACCCTCAGCTGTCTATGCCTTGTACTGAGGAAGGGCTTTTTCTTCTTCACCACAGCCTTGAATGAATGTTTCCTGAGGAGTCTTCTGACTGTTTCTGAGGAGACTGGGTGGGGGATAATTGTATTGATGTGTTTGGTGACCTGAGTAGCATTGGCAGCTCTGCCAGTAGCAATTTGTGATAAAATAGAATGTTAATCTCTAGCGGAAAGCTTGGGGGGATGACCTCCAGAGGAGCAGGGCTGGTTGGGATGGAGAGTTCTGAGAGTCCTGGATACTGTAGGGCTGAGGCCAAGTCTTGAGGCAATAGTGCGAGTGGAATGACCATGAGAGGCCAAGGAGAGGATGTTTTCTTTTTGAGCAGAGGAAGTGGGGTGCATTGGAGTGTAGTGAAGTTCTGGACATGTTGGAGGGGATTAAATACCTTAATTTGAGTTCCCATGAAAGATAAGGTTACCATAGTAACCATCTATCAAGGGTTGCATGTTATATAATAGATGGAGCATCAGATTCTGATTGTTCTGACACCATCTCATAAAACTGAGTCAATGGGCCCTTGATTTGAATTGCCCATATCTTCATCACCCCTGATTGGAATTACATAATTTTTAATGGTTGCATAGCCCTGATCAGATTGTTTCTTTGATTCACCAACACCTTTTTCATATATGTTTTACATTCAAAGCTATTCAATGAATAGTCCAAAAGCACCAAACATTGACTCAGTTTTGTGAGTCACTGTATAGTTGAATAGGTGAGTGAAGGTGGAGTTGGGCTGAGTGGGCTGAAATGAATAGTCGCGCATGCTGGCGTATGGTTCCTAACACCAGCACTCTTAAGTTGGTCACTGACCACTAAGACTTTATTGACAGAAGTTACTCCAAAGAGTAAATCTCAAACCCTTCTACCAAAGTAGAAGGTGTAAGGGTAACCTACTTGGGTACTGATTCCAGTACCTGCTGGGAGACCAACAGCGGGAAACACCACAGCCCTGCGACCTACCCAGGGCCTAACCCAGGGACTCGAATCCTAAGTTTACCCACAGGCACTACCAGACACTGGCAGGGAGGTCCAGAAGTAAGTATATAAAAGGTAATGTAGCTAAATACATGCGAGCTGCTTACCTGGCAGGGAGGTCCAGAAGAGAACAACCAAAGGACCCCCTTACCTAAGCAGCAACTGTATAGCTACAGTGACTGTGACATAACAAACCTGTCACAGCCAGCAAAGAAGGTAATAGAAGATTAAGGGGAAGGGATTATAGCAAACATATGAAAAGGGAAGATAGAGAAATGATTAAAGAAGTAATATAAGCAAAGGAATAAGAGAAATGAAGGAGATAAAAGGAGTAAAAGGAAGGAAAAGGGGATAAACCGGTAGTCCCCTGACAGAAGGTTTCTTGGCTAAAATATAAAAGGTACATAAAAACATCATCAAAGAACTAAATCAAATTTTATAGAACATCCATGGAAATAATCCTAGGCAAGGGTAGAATAATACTTTATGCACATAAACTATTATTCCTACATGTAATTGACAAGTCACCTGCCAAGGCCCTCTCTAAACAATTCTTTTTGGACATCAACCCAGACAGGCATTAGCTTGCTGTTGTCTTGTCAGAGAACTTGATTAGACTTTCTTCATACCAAAGTTTTGTCACAGTTCTTGAGTTACCTCTCTTATGGTTCCAAAACAAGATCATGATTGAATAATGGATCTATCTTGATAAGGGGATCACAAATGTTGAAATGTTGCATAGGGATAAGTTTTGTGGATGATATAATGGTGCCTTGTGTTTTTAATGATAGAATGGCTATGTTGTGTCCTATATCCATGTCAAGTCCATGATACTGAGTCCTGGCTCACTCAGCAATACCGCCAACTGACCCACCCATATCATCCCTCATTCATATGCATTCTCGGCCCGGTACATTTGGTACAATATCTGGAACCCTCCTCTCTTCCCATCCCTTCTATCTTCAATTATTCTCACACCCTCTGTCAGGAACCGTACGCCGGCAAGCCAACTATTCAATTCAGCCCACTCAGCCCAACTCCGCTCTCGCTCACTATTCAACATTACGCCCTCAGCCCACGGACTATATGCACCTCATGTATCCATCTTGGCGTTACGTGTTCCTGTCAATTCACTCCACTCATTTATGTCACATTCCATATGCTCGCTATTCCATTCCGTCTTCATTTACGTTTAATATCTTTCATTACGTTTCATTTCATTTTCATCTGTTCGCAATTCCATTCACTCCTTTATGTCCGATCTGCTATTACATTCCTTAGGGTAACTCCATTGGGAATCGGAGTGACATGTCACTCCACAATGTCACGGAGGAGATCATTATTTGGGGCGTAGTATTCTGTTCTCGCTTTTCACAATCCTCAGCTTTCTCATTCTATTATAGGAATCTCTTCGACTCCTAATAGATTAGAAAGTAGTATAAAAGATCTTGTACTATTAGTTCAGTCTTCAGTCAGAAAATCAACCTTGATTTTGGTTCCTCTGTTCACTTCCGTCTACTTCGCTTTTACGAAATCGGGGACCATGCGGTCTAAGTGGGCACAACGCAATATGTTGAAGCCAAGCCCCATTCCGAACCTCGCCAATTGTCTTGCCATTGGGAGATTAAATAAAATAACGATTACGTCCTTTATCATCATCGTAACAGTATTTTCTGACTACCACACTTGATTGCACTTCATCTTCGCATATCACGACTATCATGAACACCCGCTCTACTACTCGCAATTTACCTTTCATCTGTCAAGCCCCTGATTCCAAGCTCTGGTTTACTCGGAAGTACCGACCGAACAACCCTTGCCTTTTAGTCCCACACACCAGTGACAAGGCATCCCTTGCC